>JADDOH010000655.1:0-80174 GCA_016648135.1 Agrypnia vestita | reverse complement strand
TTCAATTTATTTTAAATAAGCAATGTAGTTTAATTTACCTATATGCATAAAAATAATTATATACTTATGAAGAATTGTGCCTGTATCACTAGAAAAATCTGTCTTGAGACAGGCGCTGTGGACTTAGTACCAAAACTTTTCAGAAATAATATTCGCAAATTTGATTATTTTTCAATTTGATTTTCTTTGAGTGGATAAAAGTTTACTCAGCCGTATTCTAAAATTTTCTCGCAAAAGCATTGTAATTTAATAAACAAAAAAGACGATTTCAAAAATTTTTTTTTTTTCCAATAGATATGAAACTTTTTCTCTTTAATGAAATTATCTTGAAATGGATTTTAAATCCCGTTTTTCCTATTGAACTTTTTAATCTCTGAGCAGAGCAGTCATGATTGCTTTGATAATGCTGATATCGAAACTATTCGGCGCTGTCTGTCCTCACCTGTGGAATTCCTGACGGCTTCCTGAAGTTAGCAGTTGATTGCAGAATTCACCAGATCTGTTCATCTATTAGGCGAACTTCCGGATGCGGACGCCTGGATCTACAGGGACGGACTTAGAGCAGTGGTTCCCAAAGTTGACAGACCGGGACCCACCAAAAAAAAAAATTTTGGGACCCACTTCCTGCCTCACATTTTCCCAATTCATATTGTAACCATACGAAAGACTGTTCAATTAATAAAAAAAGAACAACTTCCGAATATAATCGAAATGTTTTATTACGAAAAATATTAGTATGTGATATTTTAATAGGAAGGATGAATTTGTTGCCTATTTTTGTCATAACAGCATTAGCGTTGACTTTAATTTTAGTCACTTTTATCGCAGTGAGTCCGATATGTCCAATTTATTTCTGTATTTAGTTTTAATAGAAACCATGCCATAAAATTCTACTTCACATGAGGTAGTGAAGAGGAGGAGGACTTTTATCGCATCGTCAAACAAGCAGGGATAAGTGTCAGCAACTGAAAGCCAGAATTTTGTTTATTGCTTGCAATTAAAAGTATCTTCTGATAAATCAGCTCTTCACTTGCTTTTATTAACATTTCAGTCGGTATGTTGTCTTGAAATGGATTTTAAATCCAGTTTTTCCTGTTGAACTTTTTATCTCTTCTTTTAAGTTGGCGTTAAAGTTATTTTTAACTCTATTAAATGAGTGAAAATTGCAGACTACATTGATAGCTGGATGCACTTAGTTATTTATAATAAACACGACACGACCCGGACGAGACATGTTGCGCGGTGTTGTGACTGCGACCCACCCAATATCCGCTTGCGACCCACCAGTGGGTCGCGAACACTGGCTTAAAGTATTATTTTCGGAAACACTGACTTGGAGTATTAGTTTAGCTAAGGGGACGGGTTCCCTCGACATGCCTGTCTTGTGTAACTACACTCGTAGTCCTTCTTTGTCCCGCATGTCTTGAAATGTCCCAAATAATTTAGTAGATATTTTAAAAGACCCGTGTTACTCAAAATGTATTCCTTGTAAAATAGAGCTGTTTGTTCTGTGAGCTAAGAAATTAAGGGCAGAGAACCTATAAGTATATGTATTCAATTACAAAAAATATATTATTGATGGATTTGGCGCTTACATTATAGAGATTGTTCATGATGAAAGATTGTTATAAATTATATTAACCTTGTTACTTCTACTGAAATTAATATATTTCATATGTCACTACTTAAGTTTCGAATGAATCAGAATCTCTCGTCGAGCTTTAGTAGTGAGAACATAAAATTTAATATTAAAAGAGGTAATAAGCATAATTTAAAATAATCTGTCAACAAAAAATATCACTCACATTAAAATTCAATTGATAATATTCTCAGATTTTCAGATTATTGTAATTATATTAATTTTAATATTATGTTGTGTAGGATATTTATTTTTAAGGGGTAAAAGAAAAAAATAAGCTAAAAATAAAGTTAATTAACGTTTTTTAGTACTTTCATCCCTTTATACGTCGTCCTTTGAATATCTTCAAAGAAAAATTTTCTCTCTTAGAAAACCCTAATCCACTTAATGTAATAAATTGAACTTTTGTGGGACTTTTAACTAATTTTCGTCTGGAAATACAAACTGAAAAATATATTATACTCAAAATACCAAAACACTTGTAATTAAACACAGACTGCATTGAAATTTGTTAATCACTTTGTCTAGACAACCATAAATTAAATGTGCATTTATTTTATCTTATAACCAACCTCCAATCACAGACGCAATAGTCATTATATAATGCAATCATGTGACAGTCCTCATGCAAAAATATCGAATATTATCGTTAAAATGTTTCTAGTCGTGTGTATAATGAATATAGCATATTATCATGAAGTTTAGTTGTGACATTAGTCGTACACCCAGGATTTATAATCTGAAAATTCATGAATAGAAAACCATTTCTTTATTTAAAAATTGCTGAATTCTCTTAAACCTAGACAAAATAAATATATTAAAACAAAATGTAAAAATGTCAAGACCTCGTAATTTGGTGGGGCGATCTTTGCGTGTTTTTTGTGCCGCGTGCTGATTGCGTGTCACACTTTAATTATCTAAAATTATAATTACATCTTAGTTCCAGTAATTTACGGACTTTGCAGATCGACAGACAGATAACGTAAATATTATATTTAGTTAACGTTTAAAGTAGATATAAAATTAACACATTCAAATAATTTTAAAAAATGTATTCATGTAAATCATAACTTCCAAAACAGAACAACATTGCAGTTTGGGTATTCAAAAAAACGAGCGAGCCTTACTGTAGTCGCATATGATGTGTAACATTTGACAAGAAGAAGAATTGATTGAATGTAGAAAATTTGCACGCAGAAATTTCATAATTGTGGTAAAAAAAAATTGCATTAATACCCGCTGAGAAAACACCCATTAATGTATTTAAAATGAATCTGGTTAAGTACCTACATATCTGCACAATATTTTAATCACTTCAGCGGATTTGAATCAACATTTTTCATCAACAGATGTTTTTAAATGGTTTCGTTTACGATTAAAATCCATTACGGCCATTTTTTTTTTGACAAAATCGTTTAAAGATATTGTTTATATATCAATTATATATCAATTTTTTTATATATCAATTATTTATTTTAAATTTGTTTTAATATAAGTTACTAATAACTGCCACACTAGGTAAAACCTGTTCTGTGGCAGTTATTCTCATTTTCTAGTTATGTAATAGTAACTTTCTTTTTTACGTTTAAACTTCTTTTCAATAACTATAGTAAAAAAGTATAAACGTAAAAAAGAAAGCAGAAAATTAAATAATATATATATATACAATCATAAGAATACAAAAATCTAAAAGAATAAAAATATAAAATTAAGATATAAATTTAAGTAAATATATACAAAAATAATTACTATTAATAAGATTTTAAAAAATAAAATAGATACAAAAATAAATACTATATTAGAGTAAACTTGAAATTATATAAAGCAGATTTTGCCTATTTAGAGGTCAAGATATTTTTTGATTGATTGATATTTATATAAAATTAGTGATACGGTGTTTAAAAGGTTTGTGTATTTTAATTTCTTTTGTTTCATTTGGTAACTTGTTAAAACAAGCGGGGCAGTGGAATTAAATTGTCTTTGTCCAAAAGACGTTTTCATTCTAGGTACCTCGAAATTAATTGCATTTGCCAGCCTTGTAACCTTGTTTGTTGTGTACGCTTAAAATTTACCTTTTCCTTGTGGAATTTTACAAGTATGGTTTTAAGGTATATAGGCCTCGGGTCAAGAACGTAAAATATTCCAAACTTAATTTTTGTCGAACAGATTTTTTATTTGACAGTTATATCTCATTTTTAGGTGATAGAAGATTTTTTATTTGATCCGCGCCGTCTAATTTTCCTCGAAAGCAAAAGTATTCTCCGTCGTAAACACTACTAACATATCAACCTTTCATTGTATCAAAAAAAATATCGCTTGAACATCGTAATTCTCTAATATATATTTTTTTAAATCACATTAATATTATTTAATATATGGCTGTCAGGTTTCATTGTTTAAAAACGATGATTTTTCGTCGCGCGCGTCTCGCACGCGATCATTGCTCAAATAAAATTGCGCGCGCTTCCCCGGCGCATTCTTATTTCCTGTTACGCATTTCCGTCCATTTTCACTACACACACCACAAATTGCAGGAAAGCGAGAGGAAAGACGTTACACATAAAAAAACATTAATTTGTCCTTCGAATGATAGTTATTTTATTAATAAATTTATTATTTTTTTATCTTTATGTCAGTATTATATAGACGGCTAAGTAACATAACCTATTTATAGATTGTTAAGTTTTCAGGAGAAGGAAAATCTTTTTTTTCATGAGGGTTGTCATTAAGTTAACTAAAAACAATAGGCACAGCAAATTTAAACAGATCTGTAAATGGCATTTATTCTTTGAAATATACTTAAAAACTCCTGCAATGTGTCAGCTGTATTATGTATTGGTTTGATTTTTCAACATTATGATATTTTCAACATTATTCAACAACATGGAAAAAAAATTTAATGATTACACTTTTTTCCCGATAACTAATCGGGAAAAAATCAATGTATGCGCTATAAATTTGCTAATTTAACACGCAAGTGAATTTTTATTACAAGTCATAATACAGTGGCCTCTGTCAGAGACATGGTTCGTAATGATCCTTCACAAATCTCGGTCGTCGGTCTTCCTCAGAGAATCTCTCCGGGCAATTGTTGTGTCACTCTGACAGGTCTGTCTGTCTGTCTGACACTCTTTGGTCCAAAGATACGCCCAGACTTTGATACATAATCTGGCCAAAAATATCTAAGAATATTTTGTTCACTACTGTACATGTAGGACAAAGCTTGCCGTGGTTGGATTTGTTGCATGATGAAGACGTTTGTGTGACATTCCGATATTCGGACGATAGTTTACAAGTAGATTTCTCCCTAAATTATGGATCAAAAATGTCCAAATTATATTCAATAGTCATGAAGTTAAGCAACCAAAAATTTTGCAACTTTTTGCAATATTTCTGACTTATTTTCCCATTGTCCGAAACGTCAGTCAGAGAGGTCAGATATACACGGCAGAATATCCCAGAAAACTACACACAGAGGATATGGTGGACTATGTTATACCCTATATAATATATACATATACTATGCAAATTAAATATAAATAATAGTCAGTATTGTATTTATAACACTTTAATGTGTGTATACATTTTTTAGATCTTTACTTTTATGAGGCTAAGAACAAGTGATCATAAAACTGAAGAGAAAACTTATGCATGTTGATTGATATCTTCAATGTAACAAAAAAATAAACTAAAATAAAAATATTAAAACTATTTAAAAAAATAACTAAATATATTTCAATATAGATATATTGACTACAATAACTTGTATATACTCTACTTAAATAAACATAAATTTATACCACCCCGACAAATAAACGATATAACGTATTTTTTATTCCAAAGAATTAAGTTGAATTCTTTTTCATTTGTGCGGAGATCATCTAATTTTTTCTACATTAAAAAAAGAAAATCAAATATCCACACTGCGAGCTAGCTTGCGTTTTCCTTCGTTTACTTTCAATTATAAATTAAGTAAATAAGCAATGGAATATAATGAACCCGAAGCGTCTGTAACCCTATCTCTGTGTAATTTGATAGGAAACTGACATTGAATTGGAGGGTAGCAGCAATTTCGTTTAGAATATGAATCACCTTAGTGGATATGTGATTTATTTTGTTAGATTTTAATCAAAATATTCAGAAAAATTTGCCTTCTTGTACCTTTATTAAACTTTATTATGCCATACTGTTCCTTAAAAACGGCTTTTGAAAAATTCACTAGCTGTAACCCGTCAAAAATCGTGTTACTTATACAAGCAGATTTATAAAGAATAAGTATTTACTTGTTTACAGCAGACACCCATGAAATAGTAATAACTACTTTAATCAAAATATTTTATTATCCCTTCAGGCAGTCAATGGTATTAATTTAAACCCCGGCGCGGTTTTGCGTAAAACTAAACGCGATACTGTCCTTTGATGACGATATAACTCTTGCGACAACAAAATTAAATAATTGATATTATAAATAAAATAGACTACAAGATAAAGTCAAAAATAAAATGAGAAAAAATATTTTGGCACCGGGAACCGAACCCAAGCCTCTTAGCCACTACACTATATTGGAGATAATAATAATATTTGGATAATTTATATAGCGCCGTTTTCGCGAATACTCAACTCAAGAGCGCTTTACACAGAAAAATTATCTTACAAAACAACTTAATGCTAAAAAGAAAAACTTATTTACTACTAGCTATCCTTACCCGGCGTTGCACGGGTTACGTAAGGGTAAACAGAGGTTCGATTCGAATGGTATAGATTTGCATCCAAAATATATAAGCGGAGGGGAAGGGTTAAAAGAATATGGGGGAAATGTCGCATATGTTACCCGCCGAGTTCATAAGAATAATTTTCCAAATTTTGAGTACGATCGGTCGAAAGGTACGGATTTACCTAGAAAATATATTAGGGAAGGGAAGGGGTAAAATAATAGGGGGGAAATGTCACTAACATTTCCCGCTGAGTCCTTAAAAATAAGTTTCAAAATTTTAGACCGATCGGTCAAACGGTACAGATTTGCATCGAAAATATGTCAGGGCGAGGGGAAAGGGTATGAGAATAGGAGGGAAATATTGCCTCTATTACTCGCTGAGTCCTAAAGAATAAGTTTACAAATTTTGAGTCCGATCGGTCAAACGGTACAGATTTGCATAGAAAATATGTCAGGGGGAGGGGAAGGGGTATGAGGAATAGGGGGAAATATCATATATGTTACTCGCCGAGTCCTAAAGAATAAGTTTCAAAATTTTGAGTCCGTTCGGTCAAACGGTACAGATTTTAATAGGAAATATGTCAGGGGGAGGGGAAGGGGTAAGAGAACAGGGGAAAAAAAGCATAAGTATGCAAAATTTGAATAGAATCGGACAAACGGTGTGGATTTGTATAGATAACAGACAGACAGACAGACAGACAGACATTGAGTTTTATAGGTATAGATTGCTTATTCAATAGGTGGCATACAAGAAATGGAATTAAATGGCACTGGTCTCGGAAAAAATGTTTATAAAGCCAGTGTACCTAAAGAAGAAATATTTTAGAAAATATATTGTGCGCCTTATAATCTTTTTTATAGGTACAAATGGTTTGCATCTTTGCAAGGTCCAATATGTACCGTATTTTTGATGGGTCATACAGTCTCGGCGGTAGCGACATCGTTAAGTTGCGGCTTGTTCGGGTTTGCTGGCCTGGGGTTCAAGCCCCATCTCCGGCCGTTAAATAGTGACCCCATTCCCACCGTATTCAGTCTACTTTGATTCCTTTTTTGCCAATTCTAAGATTCACTTCCGGACATCGGAGTTGGCACTAGAACGCCATTATGTACCACTAGTCATGCTTTTTTTGACAGGTTCTTATTGGCCATAATGGCATTCAGAGCACCATTTACATTGTTATCTGCAGTCACTCTCCTTTCGATATCGTTCTCAGCCTTGCCGTCTCTACTAAACTCTACCAAATACACAAACTCATTAACTTGTTATAAGCATTCGTCGTTTACAATAACATCACACTTAGTCATTCTTTCTTCTCTCTTGAACACCACCACTTTCGATTTGCTAACATTCATCATAAGTTCACTCTGCATGCATACATCGGACATCCTGGACACCAGGCACTGTAGATCAGTTTCACTGTTAGCCACCAATACTGCATCGTCTGCGTATAGTTAACAGGATATGATGAGCCCGTTCATTTTTGCTCCAACTTCTAGTTCCTTCAGTTCTTTCATACAATTGTCCAAATTGAAAAGCCATGGTGACATTATGCATCCCTGTTTAACACCGTTTGTAATATCAAACCATGATATGAATGCCCCATTAATTTTCACGCAAGCACTACTTCCCTTGATGTGATTGCCAGGGATGTGATTGCCTGTATGAGCTACTCTTCACCCCGTATTGAGACGAAACCTTCCATAACTTTCGTCTTATCACTCCGTCATACGCTTTTTGGAGATTCACAAAGGCACAATGAAGTTTTTGGTTTTTTGCCAAAAACCTTTCCCTCAACTGGCGTAGTCTAGAGAAAGTCTAGTCCATGCATCCTCTTCCATTCATGAACTCTGCTTGTACATCCCGTACTTTTCCTTTTGTTGTCATTCTCACACTTTCAATAAAAATTCTCGCATACAGTTTGCCAACGGATCTTAATAAGATAATGGTTCGATAGCTTGCGCAGTCCATTCGCAACTCGTTTCATTTTTATAGAGGCATGATTTTCATCAGCTCTTTTCCAATCCATTGGAGTATGGCTGTCCTCTAATCATTGGTTAAAGAGTCTATGAAGCCACGTGTGAATTACTGGGCCAATCTGGAAAATCTACAAATATTTAAATAAAAAAGACATTAATCCGCGAGACCAGCTTGTCAGTAGGTTTTCTCTTGTTATTAAGATAGAATTGCAAAGTAACATAAATTTATATAAATATATAAAGAAAAAGGAAACATAAATAAATAATCATAATAATAATTAACAAAAACATTACCATGAAACAAGTTTACTTAATTTTTTTAAATGTTGACCATACTTATCCCTGGAAGGATGACTTTTGGTTATCGGACTGTGTTTAGAATTCGTATAATTCATTTCCAGCAGTATGTATGTACATATTTTGGATGCAAAAAGTTAATAGTAAACGAAACTTAAATATGTGAATGATTGTGATAGACAAGTACCATTAAGGCTATACTTTGGGCGATGGTGCATTGGTTTTAGAGATTTATCACTGTTTTGCAGTTTATTATGATATGTTCAAATCAATAATATCTCAAAGACAGTAGTTGTGTGAGTTTTACTATGCTAAATTATTTTGCTATATTTTGAAATGGAGGTCAAAGTATTTGGCATCAAAGTAATTCAGATATTTTATTTTACTTTATTTTTTTAAAAAACAGACCATTAACAGGTCATTAATGGCCATAATATGTGGTCTTAGAGTATCCCAGAGATCCTAGTAATGGTTCTAAAGATCAATATCAGTTAATTATATGGTTAACAAGTACCAAATGTTTTGATATATAAGTAGGTAAATATTGTACATTTATGTTATACGATATTTTAAATAGCGCATACCTTCTTCTATGATAGAATTTAATTTATTATTATTTGAATTATCAAAATTTTTTTTTCGACTTTAACCATTTCAATTTTTTTAGTTTGGATGAAATTTGTTTTGAACAGGTCTTTGTATTAGACTCCAATAAATTTGTATTATTTTACTGATGTTAAAAACTGCGTACACCATTTTTATTGGATACATTTTTAAGCAATATTATAAATAATTAATACCATAAATTATTTTTGTTGGGTATTAATATTGTTAAAAAAGTAATTGAAGCAAGCCACGACTATTTCGTAACTGCCGAAACGAGTCGATGTGCTATTGGTCCGATTTAGCGCTCGGAGTTTTCTGTTCCAATCGCTGGCCAGGATTGGAAACTTAAAAGATTCCGTATCAGTTGACGATTTGAATTCGAGTTCTGTTGTTTTTCTTCTCTGTTGAAAAATTTACTTTTTTCATGAGATTCAATACGACGAGGACGCTGTTAAATTTTAAGTCTTCGGAAATAGACATGTCGATCTGTTTTCGAATTTGACGAAGCCGTGAGGGTTAGTTAGTTTGGTCAAAAAGAGAGTTCGCTGGTGACCACAGCAAAGTGCAGCATATACTCGATCTACTGGTATTATCGACTGTCCTCAGCTACTAGAACGTATCTGCTTGCGTGTTCCATCTCGCATAACTAGAAGTCAAGTAGGTTTTGCCTTGGAAAATGCAGCCACTAACTATATCTTTAATTCCCCACTGCAAAGACTTCCTAGACTAGCAAACAGATACGAGCAACTGGACGTCTTTGCCAATAACTGTATATTATTCAAACATATATTAAAAGTTGTATTAAAAGATTACTAGTATTTGTCTAATTGGACTTAAATAATTGATTTGTATTTGTATCTATATTTTTTATTATAATATAACTTTCAATGCTTGTTATATCTTTTCACTCTACAATAATACTTCTTTTGTTTTTAAATTTCTATTATATTATGTTTTTCTTATGCTTCTGCTTGCAAATACTTGCTTTTTACTTTATATTATATTTATCTTTATATATTTGTGTCTATATTTTAAGTATTTTATTTTTATATTTTAAGTATTTATTTTTGTGTTTACATGTTATTGTTTTTTTTTTCTCTTTAAACTATCTATATATTCTGATTGTACACTTACCTATCTATCGTAAAAGCCCTATGGGGCGTTAATTAATAAATAAAATAAAAAATAAAAAAAAATTTGCCTATTGTAATAGTGTGTAATGTTTCTCCTGTCACTTGGTCTCAGTAAATTTTTTGCCTAAATTCAATAAGTAACATTTAAATTACTAACCTTTTTTAATTCTCTCTGATATGCTACCCATGATGCTTGAGTAATTTTTTTTCACTTTTATAAGGATGAAAAGAACTCACTATACCACCCTGATGTCATTAAGAGCATTGTTCATTATTGCCAAACTGACTAGCCCTAGATTCATTCGTTTGGAAGGTATATTTACATTACTGGTACTAGAACCGAATGTTGGGACAGTTATATTCAAGGATTCTCTTGTTGAGTCCTGAAATACTAGGACAGCTGGCATTTGGTTCGCTACACTTTTACAGCTGGGTTTCTGTATAACCTGACGAAGTATGCTGCGAGTAGTGGAAAAAGAAAAGGTAAACAAAAGGAACACCTTTGACATTCTTGGCCTCTCTGCCCATTGAGTTCCAGCCCAAATGATTTGGGCATGCTAACTCTAATTGGAACCCTTGACTTCTATTCTTGACGAAGATAATACTGATCTGAAGATCAACCATCTGGGTTAACGGTAACTCATTCAACGTCTTCAACAGGATTTTCGGAAACGATGGAAGATTCAATGCAACGTCCAAAATGGACCAAACCTTGCCAACCACTCTCTGTTGGTGACATTGTTATAATCCGTAGTGAAAATACTGTTCCTTTGCATTGGTCTTTCGCGCGAGATGATAACTTGCATCCAGGTCCAGACGGAGTTGTATGCATCTCTACGATACGTTCCGCTCCAATGTTGGAGTATGTGACTGGTATCAACGAACAAATATCAACCATGTATACTCGTAGTTTTGCTGCATGTTATGATTCATATAAAAATTAATTAGATCTCGTTTATAATAATTAAATATCTAAACTGCAGAGGGCCAAGATTATTTAATGGGATTATTCTTACGGCTATTAGTAAGCAAATCGATGGTGTATTTTTATTCGATGATGTTTCAATCATTTTGTTTTTTTCATTTTTTGTTATTTTGTATAGGTAAACTGCAAATATAATAAATCAAACCCATTTTTTCTATCACATACATATATCTTTAATAAATTATTTTTATTTTGTATAAATTGAAGCCAATTTTTACAATCGTAAATAAATGTTAATATAATTATTTAACTGAAAAATGGTCCAAGTCAGAAAATCTGACATTTTTTCGAGATGAGGTTATCTGTATTTTGAAAATAAAATATCAACTGTAAATAATTTTAAGTTTTTTCTAAATATTGTATTCTTCATTTCTTTAGGCAATTTGACCTTAGAGAGCGATTTATGGCATTTAACTAAAATAGTTTAATATGGGTACTGTTAGTAATAGTGAATAAATTAAAACTGAGGTTAATATTATTTTTATAAAAAATACATATCACGGATATCAGATTTGCATTCAAGAAAAAGAAAGTAACACATTTAAGATACATTGTATCTCTTAAAATGAACGATTAAATATAGATTTGATTTAGATGGCCTTGGTCACGTCTTCACCCAGGTTCTTTTGTATAATTTAATTTTTTTATATCAATTTGCTATTTTAAAATGTAAATTGGCAATATTCATTATAGTTCATTATAAAACTAATTTAAATCTAGTACAAATTTTAATAATAAATAAAGATTACAATTATAAATTAATATAAGGTTGCGAAAATAATGGTTTAATACATATTGATTATACAAGTACGCAACGTAAATTTCTGTGAAAAAAATGAATGAAATTGTTACAAAATAATTTATAGAAAAAATCAATTATCATGATTTTTTTATGTAAAAATATTCGTATTATATCTGTGTCAATGTATTTAATTTATATTAAAATAAGCTTTATTTGTATTACGTTTAATTTTTACAAAATTAGACATATATTTTAGTATACATAGTCATTTAAGAAAACATTTGGCCAATTTTCGAAAGCAATTAGGTTGTACATGTACATAGATATATTTTAAATTCATACGTATTAGGTACATCAAATATGATATTTGAACATTCAGAAAATACAAATATTTTTATAATTCAATTATTTATCAAATCTATCGTATTTCTAATAGACAAGATTCACAACATGTATATTTAAAACATTTATTGATATAATAACACCAATTTGAAAATTCACAACTGATTTATTTAAAAATATTTTTAGTTAAACACAAGTTTTTTTTAACATTTAAAAATTAAATTAAAATACACTCAAATTACACATATCGTCAACCCCTTTACTCGCCGCTCTTCAATTAACGTTCACAGCCATTGATAGAATTACAAATATTTATTTAAAATTAAATTTAAATAAAATTTTAAAAAATCACATTTCGCGAAGTTGCGATTTTTCATAATATGTACACATAGTTGTTCCTTGACACTCAAAATAAATTACTTTACAAGATAAAATATACAAACATCTTTTTATTAAAAAAGGACATATAGTTACCACCGGGACGCAAATTGAAAATACATATAATAATATAATAAAGCCTTTATTCACTGACCTTTTTTTTTACAATTTATCATAAATATATAATAATACACTACAATACAATAATTTTGGTGGGTAAAAGATGAAGGATTATTTTCTAGGATAACCCGCGTATTGTAGTTTTGAAAAAGACTGTTATTATGTTACCCAACGTTTCGGACAGATAGCACTGGCCATTTTCAAAGGGATTTTTCGCCTTGTATTTCGAGTTCTGTTTTGAATTGATGGCAAGCACACCCGTTCACTCCAGAAGTCGAGATCCAAGTGAAGCCTAATGCGAAGCTAATTGCTGAATTCACTTTGCGACCTGGTCATTCTTCTATTGTTGTTGGGAATTCCGTTATTGTTAGTTATATTAATATGTTCATTTACTGCGTCAGTACTTGGAATCGGGTTATTAGGTGCTGATTTTGAAAAGATTTTACAGCCGTTAAGAATGGATTTCCAAGTATAAGGAATTCGGATCGCGTCGTCGCGGCAATTCATGTTATTTTTATTTTTATGTGTTTCTATTGCTTCCCTGTATATTCTGCATGTTTCGTTATTAATATTTGCGAGGGTTGAGGCATTATTAAAATCTATTTTGTGTCCTTCCGTAAGGACATGATGAACTAAGGATGAGGTGAGTTTTTTATTTTTAACATCTACTTTATGCTCAGACACGCGGCAGGATATTTTTCTGTTAGACTGGCCGATATAACACTTAACACAGTTCGCACAAGTTATTTGATAAACGCCATGAGATTCTAAAGGTATATTGTTTTTGGGGCTTTTTAGCAATGAATTTATTTTATTATTTGTTCGAAAAATTGTTTTAATATTGTTTTTGCGTAATAAGCCACTGATTTTATTGGTAGTGCCTTTTATGTACGGAAGAAAAGCTAGCGACTTTGGGGGTTCAGTTGTAACTTTAGTATCTGAGTTTTTATTGTATTCACGGTTGATGGCTTTAATAATAATTGATTTAGAGTATCCATTGCATACAAGGGCTGTTGTTAATTTATTCAGCTCGTCTTTAATATGGTCTTTATCTGATAATCTTTACCTAGTGACTAACGTATTGACTATGGATGACATTTGCGCGGGATGGTGATTTGATTCTGCATTGAGGTACCAATTTGTATGAGTGGGCTTTCTATACACGGTGTGGCCGAGATTGCCATCTTTTTTTATTATAACGAGTTCGTCTAAAAACAGCAAGCTATTGTTTTGTTCTATTTCCATAGTAAATTTAATATCATTATGGATGTTATTCAAAAAATTAAAAAAATTGTTCAATTCTTCTATACGGTGTGGCCAAACAACAAAAGTATCATCGACGTATCTATACCAAACGAGCGGTTTTAATTTCGCGTTTTTAAGGGCATCTGTTTCGAAAAATGCATGAATAGATTCGCGATGGCCGCACTAAGTAGGGAACCCGTCGGGGCGCCTTCAGATTGTCGGTACATATTACCATCGAATTGAAAGTATGTATTGTTTAGGCAATGATCGATTAAATTCAATATATGTTTAGGTAACTCTAATTCGGATTCTCTTTTTATGACAGCTTCTTTAATGGAGATTATTGTGAAAAGTGACAAGTAATCTCTACGGGGAGGAAATTTTTCGATCTTGTAAAGTTTTCGAAAAGCTCAAATCGAAGCGCGCGAAATTACTTTGTGATTTAACTTTTTTACGAAGATGCCAAGATACAAACGTTATTCCTATAGCATCCAAATTAAAGCCCCGACCAACACAACCAGTTAATAAATACATATACATATATTTAAATGCATACATGTACAATATACATTTACATTATGAAATTTTATATTTTATAACAATTTTTCTTATTTGTAAACATTTACTTTGACAATAAGATAAGGAAACCTTCTTAAAAATAACTTATCTATAATATACAAATAAAAACATATATAAGCTTTTACAAGTACATCAAAAATTATTTGTAAAAATTACTTTTAGACTACACCTTATTTTTTTTTCAAACTTAAACAATTTCAATGCATTTTTATAATCTATTATAATATCAATATCAAACGTTTTTTTACTCAGGAACTCTCTTAGAAAAAAATTGGAATATATCAGAGCAAGTTGTAGACTATTCGGTGGATGATGGTAAACCTCACAGCCAAAATGCCCAAGACATTGTTTTTTCGTGTTTAATATTGTATCATCCGCAAAATCAATACATTTAAGATAAACAATATGTATAAGTTTCAACAAATTATATATTAATCATCCACCTGACAGGCAACTGAAGAGGTGTGATGTGACTGCCATAACATTTTTATAACAAAAGCAAAATAGTTATGAGTAAAACTATATAAATATACTAATACTCTTTGCTCTTTGAGCCGCATTGAGCATTGTTATCATGGCATCCATTAGCATCCATGTCTGCTAACGGCTAATGCTAATATATATGCTAATGATAGCCATTAGCATCCATGTCTCACAACCCAACAGAAAGGCTTTCTTCTTAAGTTTGAAGTTCCCAAAGCTAGCCCAGATGAGTGCTGTTCGTGTCTTAACGTTGAACCACTGCATTTCTTTGTTAAATTCCAGCTTCCGAGCAACTGTCGATAGGGCTTAACGTATTTGTTCCAGCAGCGCCTGGTCATCACCGGAGAATGGCAATGCATTGTCTGAATGCGGTGGAGCGCCCAACTTGTTTCAACCTGCGTTTGCTCTTACTCCGCTTCCACTGCGTAATTTTAAATGCCTAACCAACTCTTTGTAACTTAGCTTAAATAATGGCAGTATTTTTTTTTTTAAATTACCTTCACTGTTCTTGCTGCATGTCTATACATGCAGATAATCAAGATTTATTTCATAACACACATCAGTACGAATTTTAATCGAACTTTGAAGGTAGTCTTATATTTATCATCCTCCTGAGACTCAATCCTCCTGAGATATCAATGATAATATACACAAATATATACATATAAAACCCACCCTCTAAAACGTACTCAATTTGTGTCAACTCTAATCGATGGGTTTTCCTTATTTTATCAACACCTTCATGTGATAAATATTCGTTCAGAGACCCCCTTTGTTTTGTAGAGTGATCGTTGCTTGTAGCATCTCAAACATTTTCTCAAACAGAACAGTATTGTACGAAAATCGAAAATGTGTCATTATTTCTCCATAAATTTTTATTCATAACTTTTTCCAAATATGTCTCAATGCCTGATATTATTCAGATCTTGTAAAAAATATTCAAGAACATTTGAAAGACGAAAACATATTTTTGTAATGCCATAAATCATAGATGTAATCCAGCTAAGACATTTGTAACCATTTCCTCGTCAAATGTGTGAAGTCATTTCCAAAAAGGTACTATGTAAATCTGACTTGATAAAAACCTGAATAGTTCTTTCCAAAAAGGTTCCATTGGAGACACAAATTCTTATCTAAATTACATTTTCCGGTGGAACAGAACCTTACCTGAGAAAAATCGGCAAATAAAAGACTTTTACAGATAGTAAGGATGATGCCATTCATCTACGTTTCTACTGCATTGAAGGTTTATCCCTGGTTGATTTTCCGAGTTCAGATTTTGTTGTTTTTGTTACATAATATTAGTATTTTTCTCTAACTGAGATATTAAGTTGAAATGAAAAGTAAATATTTTGAAATATAGTATGATATAATTCTACGACAAACCTGATCAATGTTGACACGCGTGTCTTAGATGTAAACATTTTCGTTTGGTAAAAAGGAGACAAAAATATAATTCTTAAAAAAATATTTGTTATTTGGTAATTTATTAATTTTTTTCTGTAACCCACTGCGCAAAAAATATTAATGTAGGTAGTATAAAAATGGAAAAAAAGAATAAATAGTATAAACAGAGAAAGTATTATATTTAATTTATTTTCCACGCTAGCTTGTATACGTGCATATTTATTTATACCAGCTGCTCAAAGTAATAAATTAATCCTAAGATCCCATCAAAAATAATTTTAATTTATGTGATAGTATAAATAATCAAAGTATTACTCTTAGAATTAAATAAAATTTATTTGACCCGATAAGTTAATGAAGTAAGGGCTTGGGTTTACCGCATTATCCGTCGTCGCAAGGGATGGTTAATTTCGCAAAAGTAGTGGTTAGATAATTAATATTCAATGTTGAAGGTGGGACTGGCGATATCCAAAATCGAAGTTTTCTTTTGCGATATCTTTTCGATAACTCTTTAGTCGCATGGTTTTCCTCCTTATATAATCACTATCGCAATGACCCGGTACTAACTATTCTGATTGGGCTTCACCAGCTTTGTCTACTTTATCAGTGACTATTTCAGCGACTTCAAAAACTTTTAATCATCAGTCGCTTTGTCGATCATGTCTTTCAGAGCCTCGTTGGTGATAATAACTATTTAAAATAGGTGATGTATCTTTTATCATAATATTGGACATATTTACATCTTTGTACGATATTGACTTCACCGTGTGAGGTATTATTTAGTAGTACCACCATAAAACATGTTACGTATTCTGACATGTTCGTATTTGTTTTACAGACCAATGAAAATAAATTATAATACAAAATAAATATTAGTTAAGACGGTACCGATATATTTGATTTGAATAATGCAGTGAGCGGATGGCACGTAGTCGGCAAAGTTATTAAACAATATTTTTGATAATTTTAATATTCTTATTTACTCTTTGAATTCTGAATAAATAATTCTTACAAATTAATTCACCAGGATACCGCCAAATTAATTCGAGAGATGTGCACGGCGTCCGATCGCATATTAGAATTTATAATTCGCTTTTGACCTATAATGTTCGATCAGATATAAACACAGTGACGCCGAGTAACGTCTATAATGTACCACAGGATGGTTAATTTTTTTATGAAAATATTAAGGTTTGTGGCTAAAAAAAAATTGGAGTTAAACGGGAATTTGAAAATTTGATTCAGTTGTTAGAATAGAATATAAATTAATGTTTAGTATTGATCATTTAAACTTGAACCGGAAGAATAAACTGAAATCGTGTAATAAAGGTAGCTGAAATTTAACAAATACTGTCGTAGCTAGCAATTCTGTTTTTCCGCTTTTCATGGCAACAATGACTGCAATAAAATGTTATTAAATGTATTTCCTCCCCAACGCTCTTCTATTTCTCCGTCGTAATTCTTGAATGATCATTAAATGGCCAAACGGTGTAATTTACTGCAACAGGATGATAAAGATTTGTTTTATGTTTTTCATATTCAAAACTACCTTTGTTCATGGATCCAATTTAATTTATTTATTTATTTATCATTTGTTCGTATTTTTACATCTCAGACTCACTTAACATCACATTGATGTTTGTCTGTAGGTGCATCAATATGTAAATATATATATAAATTATAGTAACCAGAATACATACATATGAATTAAATACATAAATCTTATAAACTCAAATACAAAATCAACAATACAATATAACAATACAAGAAACAATACAAAAAATTAGCAAAATCAAAATAAGTCTCTTTTATTTAGTAATATTTTCATTAATTCATTAATATCCTTTTTGACATGACATGGGATTTTATTAAATATTTTAGTGTTCTTTGTCCGCTAATGAACAACGCGTATTTTTTTCAAGTTACTTTAAAAGGCCGATACTTGAGTTCCACACTGCGTAAGGCCTCGGGTACGATACAAGCGAGCGACAGAGCGTCAGAGCGTCAATGCACCCGAGTAGTGAGGAATGCATTGACAGCAGAGCAGTGAGCTTAGTTATATCGTGGTCGGTGTTCCTCACTACTCGGGCGCATTGACGCTCTGCCGCTCGCCGCTTGTATCGTACCCGAGGCCTAAGCGATCTATTTCTATTCATTAACGACAAGATCCTACCCTTAGAGTATATACAATCTCTACTCATAAACTTTTCGTTCCCTGTTTCTTTTGCTTTTTCACCAGATCGAGTATTGATCTCTAGTTTCAGCGCTATTCTAAATCCATCAATACAAACTCCTACATATCCGAGATGCAACTCGCATCGATATAGCACTCGAAATAGAAATATAATGAAATATATTGCGAGATGTTTATTGTTTATTGTTGTTTAAGATATCTCTACATGAGAGTACGGGCATTATCCTTGGCTTTACCAAACCGAGTTTCTCCAGGATGTGCTTGGCTACGACAGTTTAGAGATTAGAAGGAATGTGTATTTGATGACACATTTTTATCGATTGTTGCGCGATATGATCGATAATACTGAAATTATGCAGAGCATTGGTTTGTATATTCCTAATAAATACCTTAGACATCGTTAGCATAGATTATTTCACATTCCAATATACAGGACCAACTTGCCGATGGTTATGCCTGTTGGAAGAGCTACAGTTGTGTTGAACAAAATCGCTTTGGGTATTGATATATTCCATGTATTTGAACAACTTTGACCATTATTATGTTATTGTTATATGTTATTTTTAATTGATAATATTTTATCAATTAAAAATAACATATAACATTTATATATACCTACCTTCATAATATGTAATGTATACATTATTGAATAAATAAATTGAAATTGAAATTCGAAATATTAAAAATGATACGCCTAAACAGTATCTAGTAAGAAGAAAAATTGTGTGTAATCAAATAGAGAGTCTAGTAAATCTATAACACCTGGGTAGAAAATTATACCAAAATAGGTATGAATCAGATATAAAACCGTTTAAAAACACACCAAATCAAAAAAATATGGTCCCTTTAGAGGTAAAACTCACTATGTGACATTGAATTATTTTGAGAGAATGGATTAAACATTCTACATGTAATATTAAAATTATCGACAATGTTAAAATGATGACTTTTACCACTAAATAAATATTAATAAACACAGGTTATTTACTTACTGTTTTTTACCTGGAATTGAAATGGAAAAAATATCAATGTTTGTTTTCATAGCTCCTTTTAGCCCATATTTCGGCGAGTGAAATTTACCTCTTAAGGGACGATATGTGAGTTTAACCTTAAACAATGCATGTACATATTTAGTAATATATTAAATATGAATTGAATTGTTGAATTTCATTGTTTATTTTATTTAATTGTTAAAAAAATTCGAGATTATTCTCATAAAAAACAAATTTTCAACTGTCGATTCGATTCATAATTAATATATTAAAAATTAATTTCCATAATGTTTTACAAAATCTTTAAACATTTACATATTTAGTTATTAACAATGTAGTTAGGTTCGTAATTCATTGTTCTGTTTCTGAAAGATAAATATTTGCATGTTAAGGGTTGCAAAGACCCATGCGTAGATAGGTCAGGTAGGTTTTTCACCAGGCTCTTTCACCGGCTACACTAAAAAACTGGAAAAATACTTTCTCAAAGATGAAATATTGTTTCCATGGCGTTTTAACTAAATATTAGCCTGTAATTTTTAGATATGAAATATTGCATTCACTTACTTCAGATTAGTTTATTTCACATCTCGTTAATAATAACAGTAATGCATTTAGGAGTATTACCGCGTATTCCGGGCGTGCTTACTCAAAAGTAAAGCAAAATTAGTCATTTTGAATGTGACTCTAGAACGTGGAACTCTTCGTCCTGGGCACGTTCACTCGTACAGGGCCCGGGGGGGGTCTGGTCTCCCCGGGCGCGCCCAGCTGATGCGGTAGTGGAATGAGGCGTCGTCTGGAGCTGCCTCTATTACCTAGGGGAAACAAATTAACCGATCAATTAATTGCGAACTGAAACTTGTCCGATAAACCACCAAGCGAAGATCTGGTCCTGCAGTATAATTTGAATCGAAGAATATACCAAAATATAAAATCTGCCATATACAGGTTGTCTCACAGCTAGTACCAAAAATTACAGTAACTTATATAGATTACGATTCATTCACTTCAATACAACTCAAACAAAATGATAAAAACCTTGTAAAAAAAAATCTGTTTTCAATTTTCTCAAGGTTTTTATCGTTTTATTTGTCTTGTATAGCGAATGAAATTTTTATAATTGATATAAGTTACTTTAATGATAGTTCAACTTTTTGCAAAAAATAAGTCAGAAATATTTTAAGAAAATGCAAACTTTGATATTGTCCTGATTTATGTATTGTATTGTAAATGTATTAATTTTAATACACCGATACGTCGTTCCTGACATATAACTCTTTTCTGACCCAACAAATATAAAACACAGGCCGCAAAAAACTCGGTTGTCAGTAGAATCAAACTTGTTCTTGAATTACGAGAATTCCCTTGACATAGACTTATTCGCAGAAAGAAAGTATATTCTAAAGTAAAAACGAATTCGTAGGCTTAAAACCAATGTAAAATGCACATGTAAATACACACACTCACACACATACATACTCACACACTTATATACAAGCACATACGCACACACACACATACACATCACAAGCAAATTATTTTATAGATATTATTTTAAGCGATTAATAGATGTTATTGAGCACATATTATTTTAATTTTTCAATATTTTTCATTGTAAAGCATTTTCATGCACAGTAAGCTTAAATTTAAATAAATAAAAAATTAAAAAATATTGCATATCTCCATAACTATTGATATTATGTCATGGTTGCTTAAATATTTTCGATTCGTTGTCATGGCAAGAATCCATCTGTAAAGTTTTTGCTAATAGCTATGAGACGCCCTGTATGAAATTAGCACAAAATGAAGTTTCATAGCTTAAACTGTGCGGAAATGTAAAATGGTATAAATCCCTGCAAGAAAAGCAACGAAATCTTCGTAATGGTAAAATGCAAGAACTTATTTAATCAGGTTATATATGCTAGCTCCGCGCTGGAGAAATACCGCTTTCGATGATAGTCGCTGAAAGTTATTTAATTTTGAGTTTGAGTTCCTCCATAACCCGGAAAATATTTCCAACATTTTCACCTTATCCGCCTAGAAAATCTTCAAATTTCGCAAACGACTGCAACCAAGTGACTCTGGTGTAGCATGTTCCTGGCGGGTTATTTCGGGGCTTTACAAGGCAACCTTCTTATTTAAGTTAGTTTTGAATCAAATTTTCAAAAGAAAGCATTTATAGAACGATAATATTAAGAATAATCGCGTGAAAATATAAAGGAAAATTATATAATGGTAATAATCTCAACCAATGAATGTACCATAAAATAGAAGATGGAAAGACGTTGAAGGCACTGTAAAGCTCTCAAGGATAAAATATAAACTAAAATACGACAACTGGCAATGAGATCTTACCAACCTTTTCCCGCTTAAACATTTACCTACTTTAGATAATTTATTTATTTATGTTTGGATGTTTTTATAGCACCGATTTCGTGAGAACTCACCTAAGGGTACTCGAATTATTTTACAGACGAGTTAAATTTTTAATATTACTACGTAAATAAATACAAATTGTAGGTATAATATAGTAATTTGTGATTATTTTCATTTATAATTTACGCATAAGACATAAATGAGAAGACGTTAGGTCCACTTTTAAAAATGTACAAAGATATACGTACGTACCTACTGTTCGAGCGATATCTTTATGGGATGGCTATTGTTTATAAGTACAGTGGTAGAGTCCGTTCACTTTAGGAAAGCCACTTGCAGTAGTGTGAGTAACAGTGCGTTTACAAAATCTCGTAACATTATTTTTTTTGAGTAAATGACAGATGCAAATAAATATAAATATTATTTTAGTTTCTAAACCTTAAATAAGCTTGTAAGGCGACATAATAAACAAATGTATAGCTCTCAAAATGATAATTGATTTAATATCTATTAATATATTTAATATCTATAATGTCTTTCCTGCAGACATGTTTGATTTGCCATGTTAATTCCTAAATGCCGCTGCTTCTGTGGAACTACACACCGACGCTAGATGACGTTGGTCACGCACGGGCATGACTATCTGCGCCGGCGCGTGTAAACATAAACATATTTTTTAAACTTGTGACATTTGCTCTGGTTTGATTGCGAACGGACATACCTTTATATAATAGATTCATACATTTTGGAATCAAATTGTTCTCCGGGAGTTTCACCAGTTCATATTCTTTTTCGCGTGTTATTTTTGATGTGGAAGAACCAAAAGACTTCTCAAGATATCTGCATAAGGACGGCCCAAAGATCTTTGTAACCGGATAAGTTCGACTGTAGTTGAGGATAAATAATCTATCAAAGGTTAGTGGTTTTGTGGCTTGATTTGGTTTACTCATGTATGTTTTTGTATGTATGTAGAGATGATTATGATATTGAGAGGTATTAGTTGAATATTAAGTTCAGCAGATGGCTATTTACACACAAGTATTATGAAAAAACATATTCCGTTTTCAAAATTAATATGATTTCAAAATTGTTATTAAATAAAATGAAAACATTGGCTATATATTTTTTTAAATAAAATACTCTAAATTGGATTTTTTTAATATTTCAGTTTATTGAAAATTAAAACCAATAAGTGAATCCATTACCTGCTACATATTGTATATGTAATTGGTATTAATCATTAATAAAAATATATAATTCTCTACGTAATGATGTCCGTCACCAACGCTACCAGAATGCTCAAATGATAATGTGATATAATATAACAATGAGATATAAGACGCAAAAAGCTTAATTCTCTTTTTGATAATATCCATCACTAACGTTATCAAGACTATACTATAAACTGCGCTGTTCTCCCAGCATTAATTGGCGGCCGAAATATATAATCACCGTATCATTAAATAAAAAATATTAAGCAAAGAAGCGACCGCTCCGCACGACTGCCAGTGTGATACTTAAGTGGCCAATGGAATAGCTTTAAAAAAAGAATACCATTACAAAATGTACGTGTTACAGAGGGTATTACTCGCACTAATGTAAGTGACTTTCATAAAGAGAACGGGCCCTACCTCGACATACGAGTTTAATTCGTTCCGTAACCTTACTCGTATGTCAATTGCTCGTATCTCAAAGCAATTTTTTCCATTGAAATTAATTGAAATGCTATTAATCCATTTCAGCCCCCAAAATTCTACTCCAGTTGTTTTTGTTACGTGTTTTTGAATAAGTAAAATGCATTTATTGATTACTTAAATGTATTAATTGAGTATTAAATGACAAATATTGTATAAAAACATAATAAAAGCGAATGTAAAGAAATAAATTTGTGGCGGTCTAAGACGCATGCATGTACACGAGTAAGGAGGTACCGAGTGCATCAGCACCTAAATGCGAACGGCCGTCGCTCTCGGTACAACGGTCGAGATCAGAACACTGAATTCGGGAAAGAACGACAATGGAAGCGAGGGCAATGAACAAGGACAAAGGCGAGAATTGCTAGAGGGCATGAAGAGCGGATGAACTCACATTGCTGACCAGACTAAATACTACTCACACGAGCGGCCGAGTAAGACTAAGTCATAATACACCGAGTCCTTTGTCCACAACAACTATAAAAACGGTAGGCTCCAGAGCAGACTATCTCACTTCCCCAGTGAACGGCTCGTATAGCGGAAGCCCTTGCCGTCAACGTCACGCTTTCACTTGTAACCTTTATACCTACTGTATTCTTTATAACTTTTACTTTTGTAATTCAATAAATCCTGTAAAACCATCGTGACTTTACATCATCGACACCGCTTCAACTCATCCTATACCGGAGGGCTCATCCATCTCCATATTGGTGACCCCTGACGTGAGTCAGGATCCACAAACTGTTATTTTCGCTTAATTTTCGTCACAGTTTTTCTCTTCACTGGTTTTTAAAAAAAAACTTGTCTAAGGAGGTTTTTTTCTTCCTCTCTTTCAGAATATTACAGAAATAAGATAGGCAAGTGTCAATAAATAGCTCCGATGCACGACCAGTTGCAACTTCTTCGGGAGGTTTCTTTCCCACGAACTGTAATGAGTGCGCCCCGCGCACTCGTATCTCAAAAAACTCTTAAGTTGGGGCACCCGTATGTCGAGGTACCATTGAATACATTTAAGAACCCGAAAGCGACATCTATTGGAGGCAAGAGGAAGAAAGGTATATTGTTACATATGTCAATGCAAATAAAGGAGTTTGTTAAAAAAGCGTGGTTTTTCTTAGTTAGATTATTCTAAGTTTGTTAATTAGTACAGTCATTTGGTTGTTTAACCTGGAAAGTTGTTCGGGAGTTTTGAAAATGGATAATTTTTATAGATTTTGATATGTTTTTTCTGAATTTTAACTTTACCACCTCATATCTTTACCGCTTGCGCCGCCATATTGGAGAAATGGGGCCTAAAAACAGTTTTTTCACAATATCTCCTTTCAGACTCATTTCACGATAAAAACATTTTGATCAAATTTATATAATTACTTTTTTCCGTAATATAAATATTTTTGGCGAACGAGCGCCGCAAAGTGTAGTTCAACATTCGCAAAAAACTCATTTCCACACCACCTTGAGGTAGAGTAAGCGGCGCGTTTTTTTTATCATGTTATCCCCATTAGGCCTAATCCACATGCAATTCACGATTCTAAATTTTAGCGCATTATCCTTTGCTTCGCTCATCTTGATGGACCAGGTGTTGCTATTTCATTGTCTTTAGTACCGATCGAAAGATGACAGACCTAAATTTCTTCCACACCATCCGCGATGGGATTATCAGTTTCATCGCAATCCTCTTCGTTCTCGATTTCATCATATGTTTGCTCGAAAATAGTCTCCGTTTCTTCTTCTTTATTGCTATCTTGTAATTGAACTTGCGTGTACCGTTACAATTCGCGCATATAACGGAGCACTTTAATCCAGCCTTTTTGCATCCACAGGCATTCTGACATCTCTTTTTGCATTTGCAAGAAATAAGTTTTAAAAACTTTCCGGAGCCGGGGCTCGAGTTTGGTGACAGGCCCGTTCTTACTTTTTTCCAACCTCATTGCTCTGCATTTTGTTCATTTCCATACCATAGCTGAACCTGGTGATAGGTTTGGAACGAATTTCGTCGTGCTGCTGCTTCTGTTGGTGGTATCGACGCAATATTAAATTTACTTTTATATGCTGATGTTGTGAAGCAGGCGTATCTATAGTTGTTTAAAGACGTACTTTTCTTACTTTTCACTGTAAAATTCAAGAAGGAAGCATTCTCCAGTTTAAGCAATAATCTCTGGATCAGCATTTGAATTTTCGAATATCTGGAAAACTTCGTTTAAATCTGAATTCTTTCGGAGTACATTAATAAATTTCATTTTTCCTTCATGAAATAATTCTCATGTTGTATCACAGTCATTTAAAGTATTCAAGAGTAAAATATGATCTATGGCTACTTTATCTATGATACTTTTTGTTGAATATATTTGTTTCAAAATTTTCCCTTTTCCTGGTTTGAGAATATATATGTTCGAAAGCGTGGAAGAGCTCTCAAAGGAACAAGAAAATCTACATCTTCGCCGACAACTATTTCCAAATCAAATGCCGATGAAACACTTATTACAGTATTGAATATTAGCGTATGCGCATCTTCCGTGGCTTGTTTGACCATGAAGTTTAAGCTTCAACTTTTGTCTTCAACACTCCAATGGGGCGGTTCTTGTTTGCATCATTGCCCAGGAATTTATTTTCTGACGTAGTTGGGATCGTTGTCCCGTAAAAAGTCTACTGAAGCAGTTTTCGTGATCGCCGGGATCGCTTCGCATATTTGTTACCACGGTTTGCTACATCTTCCGGATATCCGTCAAATACGATAATGGCATTGGATGTGTAGTGCAATCGAACGTAAGTAACATATTAATTGCAAATTGATGAAAACAATTCACCGCGGAGCCAAATGACTCGGTAATAAGTATCCTCCGTCGATGATATACATCTTATTTTCAAAATGTATATCTCCAGAATGTTGCTCAAATGTCTTATACATAGAATATTTAATGTATTTGCGCATGCCTTCGTCATTAAAAAGGAAAAATGGAAATGGAGCAACTTCGTACGTTAGGAAATTTTCAAGTTCATTTTAAGATTATTTTTCAATGCACATTCTTTTGAAAATTATTAAATTATTAATCAGAAAAATGTCGTCTTCTATCCAAATGCCTGCATTCATAATACGAAGTGATTTTATTTGGTCATTCCGTTTAAATTTTACGGTACATAAATCGCTGCCAATGATTTTAGAAATGCCAGCACTACCAATTTCTCGAGACGTAACAGTTTACCTTTTCATCTCCGATAACTCCAGTGCTTATTGACGTGATTTCCTTTAATTTTGGATAAAGTGGATGGTTGCACAACCAATCCATAAATTTTTTACGTCGTCATTGTCACGATTAACCCGCAAACTTCTCGTTTCGACATGCTGCTCGGAACTGGAAAAAGCTACATTGCAAAACTTTTCAACATCTTCGCAAATATTGTGCAGGAGTACCATTTTTAAAGTCCGCCTGGAAAGCACGCTTTTCTTGACTCCCCGGCCATGAGAAGGCTATATTAAGCCGATTTTTCCACGCATAGTAAAATATGTATTGCTAGTATAGTTTTTAGATTAAAGTAATTGTATAATTCACAAATGTAATCAGTTTCAATTAAATGTCACGGGTTGGCGTAGACGTATAATGTTTTTCGGCGCTCGTACGCCAAAATGATTGATTTTACGAAAAAAAGGTTTTTACATAAATTGTAGGAAATTTTCCTTTCTTTCTTTTAAAAAATAAATGTTTTATCATGAAATTAGTCGGAAACGAGATATTCTCAAAAAACTGCCTTTAGGCAAAAATTATTAATATGACGGCGCAAGCGGCAAAGAAACGAGGTGGCAAAGTTGAAATTCGGAAAGAGCATCTATAAAATAAAGAGCAGAAATCTATAAAATAACTCATTTTCAAATCTCCCGGTAAACTTTCCAGGTAACCTCTTCTTTTGGAACCAAATGACTGTATTAACTCTGGTAAAAGAAAGTAAAGAAGAAGATATAAAGAAAATATCGTAAGAGTCGGATAAATATTGAGTTTCTATTTTTTTTCCACAATATATGTTTACATAAAAGTAATGCTTCAATATACTCATACATATGCACGGGCCTGATATAAATAGTGGAATCACGTTAATTATTTTACATATTCTAGTGTTTTAAAAGTCAACCCTAGAACAACCGCAAAATACATTTATGGGATGGTTTCATAAATAAAGTGTGAAAAAGTTGCTTACTTACGTAAGAATTTGATTATTCAAACGAATACACACAATAGCAATTCTATTATATTTTGGCCAAGGAACTAAATGTTACACATCTGATCTTGCTTCATTTGATTACTATTATTTAGTTGTATTTATGTTTGGACTCTTAAAAGACTTTTTGAAAGGGAGAAGAGAAGAAGAGAGGACAAGATCAAAGAAACAGGTACGTTTCTGGCAGAATATACAGCAGAAGGCACTATTTTTGATAGAATAAAAAAATATGCAAAGGTTTGGGACGTGTATTAAGAAATGGTTGATTATGTAGAAAAATGACAAATCATTTGTATCATCTACTAGAATTGTATACCTGCCTACAAAAAATATTTAATTTGTTATTATTTAATGAAAATATATTTTATTTCAATGTTTTCATCTTAGAATACAGTTCTTTTGCAGTATTGGCTATTGCCATTCCCCGGCTTGGAACTCCATGGTGACCAAATATTTTTCGGAAGATTTTTTTTATCTGGATTCCAATTTTGTTTTTACTAACTAATACTCGAAGAATGTTTTAAAAAAAAATTATAACCTATTTACCAGGATATGGTCATCAGGAAATCATATACGTTTCTAGAGGCCTGTTCTGGTTCTTTGTATGAAGTAAAAAATATCATCAATAGTTTGTCTACAGTATTTCTAAAATACGTACAAAATATATACAACTCCAGAAAGTACATTTTAATATCATACTTGCTGAGGGACCTCAAAAAAGGTTTTGATTCTGTAGCACCAGAAATATTCTAAACACATCTGGTACAGCATGCAAAATGTGTAAAGTTCCACTTTGTGCAACATCTTACTTCGATAATTTTTTCATCATCAGTTCAACAGTAGTCATTAAAAGTATTGAGACTTAAATCTGTGCCAATGCTGAGAAATACTGTCTGTAACTGCGTGTTTTCTTAAAAATTTTTAATTAATTAGACTTTATATTATTAAAAATTAAAACAATTCGCTTTTTTAAACCACTAATTTTATTTTAAAACACTCAACATGTTTCGAAATAAGAAAAAGCATTAAAAGTAATTTAAACATAATAAATAATCAAACTCTCTTTACTAACTAACAGTCACCTTTTAAATATATTTTCTTATTATTTTTTTATGTACACCTTTGATTGTCCTATGCTTTTGTTTCTTTCTTAACTTTCATATTTGTCTTTGATTGTCTATGTTTTTGTTTCCTTATTGATGAGTAGTATATCTATGCTTGAACGTTTGCTTTGTTTTTTTGTTTCTATGACTTTCCAATTTATTCTCTGTACTTGTAATTAGTCTCAAGTATACCTTGTATCCTGCTGAAGAAGGGATCCCTGGTCCCGAAATATGTTGAGTATTTTAAAATAAAATTAGTGGTTTAAACAAAGTGAATTATTTAAATTTTTAATAATTTTAATGTTACCACAAAGTGAATTTGCATTTATTGAAGAAAAATAAGAATTTACTTCGTTTTCACCACTAATTTGTAGAAAATACCAATATTTTAAGATTTTTAGTATACATTGTACCCTGATTAAGGGACCATTGGTCTCGAAACATGTTGGTATTTTCAACAAATTAGTGGAGAAAACAAAGTAAGTAAACAAAAGAAAAAAATTGTTTTCTTTGTTATTGCTTTTATAAAGAAACTTGGCAGCACGCTTATCTCATTAACCATTCTGCTTGGCCTGGTTAGGTTAGGTTAGGTTAGGTTAGGAAAATGGTAAATGTGACTTAAGACTGTTCAGAAGCCAGCTCGCTCCGAAGTGTAGGCTCGGAGACGTACCTGCGCCAGGCGGGAGACATTGAGCGTCGCGACGGTGATGGCGCCTGCCCCCGGCGGCGCCCCCTGCCCCGCGCAGCCCCCGCACCCGGAATCGCCGCTAAACACGATCCTCCGCCTCCAGCGTTATCACCTCTGAAACAAGAGAACATTGTCACGTCATCGCATTTTTGGCACTTACTCTAATTCTGCGGCTCAACGTGAAAATGACACAAGTCCGGTGAAATTTTTAAATCAAATTAATTAATCAATTAGAAAGATATACAGAAAAATCTTCTTCTTCTTTTCGTTCTTTTTTTTATTAATTGATTAATTTTTATTTTTGTCCATAGAACAATCCACTTTTTTGATACGGTAGTTGAAATTACTTTGCAATGCCACCGCTAGATGGATGTCAGAATTAATTGAATAATTCATTTTATTTGGACATACATTTGTACAACAGATATTATATATATTCAAGAACACATTCATATTTGTGAAGTTGTAATTTTTCAGAACAAAGTTCTGTGAAATTTTTAAATCAAATTAATTAATCAATTAGAAAGATATACAGAAAAATCTAATTCGCGAAAAATATTAGGTTACTAATGGGATTCGAACCCAGGTCACCTCTTTTCCGGGGCCGGTGCTCTGATCACTAAGCTATAGCAACCCTCTATGTTTCGCATCTCTATTTTTTTTAAAAAAAACATTGTATTTCACACTCGTTGAGCCGTTTTGTCTATTAGTCTCCCTCATCATCAGTTGCAATTAATAACCAGCCTAAACACATAAAACAACACCTGTAAGATACTCATTACACTTGATGATAAGGGGGACAGCTCCTATCAAAATTTTAATGGGAACCTAAATGTATGTGTAGTAAAAACTGTAGTTTAATATAAATTATAACAACCACGCAGCACCACAGGGTAACTAACTGCCTTAACAATGGGTCAAAATATACATTTCAATATATTGATGCCACGGATTACTGGAAAAAGAACTGCATATAATCGAGGATTTTCCAACAATTTAATGTTTTAGAATAAATTGGAAACACATAGAAAGAACTACGGAAATATATCTAAAAATCGATAAATAAACATTATTTTATATTCTTCTGGTTTGTGCTATGTTAACACGGCACAATACCCCAGAAGACGCAAACTAGAAGATTCTGCGTGGCCCTAAAAACCTAAAAACATTCTTATTCTTTCATATATTCGAATGGACTATGCTAAGGAAATTGAAGGCCCTTCCCACGATTTTGCAATTAGTAATTTAAAGAAACTGATTTAAAACATATATACAAAATAAACAAAATTGATAATGTGTGGATGTTCTTGCAGTAGAATTGGTGAACGCTACATTGTGAACAGTGATCACTTAAGTCAACTCATACAGGTCCTAAGCCCTGGGCCACCCTGTACAAGCTTCCATATGAGACTTCTACCTACAGATGAGACTTCTTTAATTATTTATCTTAACAAATAAATAACAATCACTCAAAAGGTATGAAAGAATAATATACTAAATTAAACGAATAGTTCTCTTAAGTTTTTTTACTTGTACCGTTCTTGTCCACCACTCTACCAGACCCAAGATGCTTGACATATCTGCATGATTTATTTATTGATGTGACTATATTCATCCCAAGAAAATATGAGAAAATAAGGAATTAATCCAAAGCCTCTTTAAAGGAAGCCATACGATTCCGTATCAGAGATGGTAAAAGATAAATTACGAATAATTTAATAAAATGTTTCGGGAAGTTTTAAATAAAAGAAAATATTTTACGTATTTCGATAAATAATCATTACTGTTGGGTAAATTTCAATAGAATACCTATTGCAGGTCTCATGATGCAACTTTTGGATAATTTCACTGCATTATTTTGCTTTATTTCTTTCGAAATTTTGTTATTTTGTTACCTTTCCAATGAAATTATTTTCAACAATTTTCTTCTAGTGAACAATATTAACTATATTAAGAAGTTATTAACTGAATTAAGAGGTTAAAGATAACTATATTAAGAAGTTTCACAGCCTCTGAAAGAAGATAGGCGATACTATGAAATAATAATACTATTTATAATCTACATTCATATAAAGTCTTAACATATTCGCAGCTACACAACTTTATTGTAAATCATTTATTTTTAATTTATCATTGAAATATCAACCAACAAAATAACAATAATTTGCCTTGTTTGATGCAAGGACCGTACAGTTTCACGTCATAGAATTGACAATAGAAGTGTTCGCCTTGATGATTTTATTTAACTCCTGTGTGTCGGTGATGTAACGTAGGTCTACCTGTCATACAAAATATGAAATATCTACCTTATTTACGAAAACTAAAACGTCACATTTTTTGTATTCATCGAATAGAAATTTTCACACCAAAATTACTAAATTAAACTATTAGGAATGTACGGATTTTTTATTTAAAAAATATTTATTCATTACTCTCGTATTTTCGGCCAGTGTGCAAGAGAGAGCAGAATATTGTACATCGCAGTTAAATCGAGCAAGAAAGAGCACGATAATACCATACATTTAATGTAGGACAGAGATGGCGGTTGCTTTGGTTTCGGCGAAATCAAAACAATATAGAAAGAGTACGGTAGAGTCGGGTAACATGTGTTAGACAAAGACGGAATGCAGGCGACTGAAGCGAGCTGGCGACCGCTTCGTTGTATTCAGTTGCCAATGAAACATCGGCGGAAGCGCGTGCAAATTCGATTTGCCATACTTTTATAATAATTTACTAAAATAATGCAAATATGTATGTTTACCTTACATAATTATATAAAGAGACCTTTTAAAAGTCTTATCTGTATCGTGTTTATGTATATTTTATCACATATTAAAAACTATGCCGATTTTTAATCAGGTAACGCTGTGTTACTCCACCGTCCCCAAAGTTTTTTTTAGCGCAGTCTTTTAAGAGTTAATAAGTGATGAAGACATTGAGATCAGCAAACTGAAGGACTCTGGAATCTCTTCCGTGATGTTTATGACTCATTTTATATGTACTTTAAATCTTGTAAAATACAAAAAAAAGTAAAAAATGTTGTTTTGTTGGGCTTCTCAAATTGATAGAAACTGATTTGATTAATTTATTTTGCTTTTGAATGTAGGTACGTACTTGATTTGAATATTATGAATTTAATTTGAATAAAATAAAATAAATCGAATGATTAAAATATGTTTAAAATTATTTCTCTACATATTTTTACTTTTCCATATAGTAAAATAATTTGCTCTAGACAATTTATCATGTTTATTACAATGTATTAATACAATTTATATTAAAGCTGTACGTACCTTGTACGTACGCATTTTTTTTTAAATAATTAAACAGATTATGTAAAAATAATGTTCTTAGGTTTTGACGGCCGTTCAGAATGTTATGGTTTGTGCTTTATGCGGTGTTATCTATTTTTACTTCCTTTCTAGCCGAAGTTTCAGATCTCGTAGCAGGCTCCATCATATCCTGGCAGGAAGGTGTCAAGCCGATACTGAACTACATCATCAAAACAAACACATCAGCCCTGATGATGGACTGTGCAATGGGAACCGAAGTCTCAGCCAGAAAGATCGTAAAAACACGGCATAATACCCTGAAAACAAAAACTAGATGATTTAATATAATTAATAGTTTTTGTATTGTCATCAGCAAAACGTTTCTCTGCCAAATGTCAGAAAGGTTGTCAATAGATAGATTAAAGAAATGATCACAGAGCTGGTTAAGCCGTATGGAACGTATGAGTGAGGTGATGATGATAAAAAAGATACACGAGGCGAATATTAAAGATAATTGGAAAAACGGGCATCCGAAAAAGACCTGGCATAACCAGATAAAAAAAAATCGGAGGATAGCCCTGTTCAAACTTCAATAATCGAAGAGTGTGTCTAAGAATGAAAGCGGATGAACTAAGTATAGTGCTGTGATAGAAGAGTTAAGAGTTGAGAGAGAGGAGTTCTATTCTCTTTGCCAATCCCTGCGGGGAAAATATGTGATGGTTAGTTAGTTTTAACCATATAAAGGCTTCTTTATTACCAAATATTTATAGGCAGGTATCTCGTAGATAGTAGCAAAAACTTCGGGTCAAATAAAATTATAAAACCAATTTAGAAAAATATATTCTTTGTAAGGTTTTTGTTATTTTTTGACTTGTATTAAGGCTAATGAATTTTTAAAATTCCATATAAATTACTTTAGTGATACTCCAACATTTTACAGATAATAAGTTGTTTTTTTTTAAATAGAGATGCGAACACGGAATACGTGTCACATCAATATTCAAATCAAGCTAAATGCTTGTGCTATGAAAAGAGGACTAACTTGCTAGACTGGAGTGAGGTTCAAACCCACGACCTTTGGATGACGAGGCGAGTGTCCTAACCACAAGACCAACAAGCTACATGAAAATTGATGTCGTTTCTCTCCGTTACCGTCGACATTTCACCCAAAGGGTAAAGAATATTTTCTATTCAAAACTGATTGCAGAAGATTTTTCCAAAGTTTGTGCTACTAGTTACGAGACCCTGTATATCGAGTCTTTGTACATAAATTGTACATGAAAAAAATACTGACCACCTCGAATCGTATTTTAAACTCGTGAGGTATCCAGGAAAATGCACATACACGATAATAATAATGAATAATAACACATTAAACTTCTCATTGAACACTAATTATGTAACAAAAAAAATAGCAAACGAATTTCACTCTTGGGAAGAATCAGAAGATATATTAAAGCAGATTCGTGCAGAAATATTTATAACGCAATAAAAGTCCCCCATATCAACTACTGCAGCAGTATACTATTTCTGGATAATGAAGAAGAATTGAAAAAATTAACAACTATCCAAAATAAAACATTAAGAATTATACTAAAAAGAAATCGACACACAAGAATCAAAGTGGTGTTAGAAAGCCTACAAGTAATGACATTTAGACAAATAATTAAATTTAATGTACTTTTATTTATATACAAAATTGTTAATGGACACAACTATACATTTGAATTAGTAAGAAAAATAAGAAAAAACCAACATGAACATGACCATTGTACAAGAAAAAAAGATGAAATAAGATTGCCATTCAGAAAGAAAAAAAATCGCTAACTTCTGTGTTGTACAGGGCGATGAAGTTGTATGTGAGTCTGCCAGAGGATATTAGAGATGAAAAAAATATGAAAATTTTTAAGAAAAAACTAAGAAAGTTTGTGATACGTGCTTTTGATTAGAAATTTGATATACTGATATTTTACAATTTATATATCAGGAAATAATTTATCAATAATAATTATATCAGGTTATTACATTAACTATTTTAAGAATAAAAAAATAAATAAAAACACATTATTATAGTTATGTCGCAATTGCAGAACAAAGTTCTGTGAATTATAAAACTATTTTCTTATAAATAAATTAAAAAATAAAATATACTAGTTACAAAGAAATTCTACCCTAAACTGAAACATATTAAAGTATCGTACTTAAATATATACAGTACATTAATTTTAAAATCTTTATAAATGAATCCTCTGTTTATTATAATTAAATTTTATGTGCGAAGTAGGCGAAAAAAGGAAAAAGAAAAGGTGTACGGTTTTACGATAATTTAAATTTTCAACGCAAATCTTAATTACAAATAAATTACTCGATAGATTTGAACTTTAAGAATTCGAATTTGCATTACCCACTAATTAATTAGCGTTCTTTTGAATTTTTTAAATATATCCAACCATTTTGACGAGAAGTTTATCCAGAAGTCAGAAAAATAAAAAGCAATTGATAATTTCGTATTTGTATTCATATTAGTAAGCATCCTTATAAAAATGATAAATTATTACTGTCGAGTTATCTTTGTGATATTATTTTTTATAATTATCACGAATTTCAATGTCTTAAAAATGAAAAATGTGTGAAAAAAATTTATTTCAGATCAGAATATAGGTATTACGAGAATATTTTTTATTTTCTTTAAAATTTTGATATGTAAATTATTAATCGTGGACGGGATCATTCATATATAATTTGGGTTCACCAGTAAAAATCTTCAGGGGTGTATCATCAATATCATCTGTTTCAAAGCCGGTGCTGGATGAAAGCCTGCCAACAATTTGACCACTCGTTTCATCTCGTCAGTCCGATAATATCGCCTGTCTATGGGGTATTTTAGGTTGTTTTTTGCGCATGAATAACATTCGAGGATATTTTTTGTACGTCGAGTACTTTTCACATAACACACATAATCCGTCTGTGGGATATTTGATTTAAATACTCCATTAATCTTCTCGATTGCTGGCCAGCCTGTGGCTATAATATGTTCATTAAAATTATAATATGCTCATTAGCGTTAACTTAATTAACTCTGAAATAAATATAATCTACACCGCTAATCTGTACCGTTCGAATCGAACCTTTGTTTCCCCCCACAAATTTATTTTCAACTTAATCCTTAACCCGTGCAACGCCGGATACGAACAGCTAGTATCATATATATAAGAGAATCAGAATATTTACGCTTACCCTACTATAATTGAGATTTTATTTCTCATGTTTAAAAGTAGGGGGCATTGTAATACACATACATTAACAACATAATCATGAGTAGCATTATATTAGAATAGTTAAAAAGCACATAATGTATTGAAAATAAAATGTTTGCAGAAACATTAGTTGAAGTATTAAAAATTATTAAGGTGCATAGTTTATGTACAAAGTCACTGGACATGAATTTGATTGAAGCACTGTTCTTTATTTCACACTAAAATTCGTCTGCGGAACACTTTACACTTGTCTTCTAAAATATTCGCACGTCTAAGGTTGCACTTATTCACTATTGAACGCCCGATAGGTACTCCCGTCATATCGTTTCGTTAGTCGCTTAAAATTCGCTCTAGTTTCTGTTTTCGCTAGTTTTGTTTTTATAGAATTGGCGTACTGTTACAGTAATCTGTTAAGTGCGGTTATGTCACGAACGATCAGGTATGATCGACTGACTACTACATCTTTCGAGTAATCTCTAATAATTTTTAATTGTCTAAAGTGCTATAAATTATATGCAATACTTTATATTTCTACAGTCGCGTGACAGCCTGAAGCGATTGGGTCCTGATTGGTCAGCACGTAGGTATTGAAGCGATGTAAGACAGGAAAACACGGAAACGCTTTGTGGGAAAACAAAGATTCCATTGTTTTGCAAGGCCTCCAATTAAAACAATGTTTCCCTTTAGTCAAGGCTGGGATGGATAAGATGTCTAGGGAACAAATATGGTATATTTTTTCCGTCGAGAATATGTGTGCAAAATTTGGGTTTAATCGGTCTAGCAGTGTTGATTTTTACAGAAAATATATCGGAAAGGGGGAGAGGGATAGGAAAGGGAGTAAAATGTTGCCTACTTTACCTGCCTTGTCCTAAATAATAATTTTGTAAAATTTGGGTCAAATCGGTGCATGCAAAATATGTCAGAGGGAGGGGGGTGTAGGTGAAGAAGGGAAATTTCATCTATGTTACCCAACGGGTCCCTAAAAATACGTGTGCAAATTTTGATTCCGATCGGTCGAACGATACAAATTTGCGTTGAAGTGAGAGGAAGGGGTAAAAAGGTGGGGGAGAAATGTCACCTATGTAACCCGCCGGGTCCTAAAAATTAATTTTCAAATTTGAGTCCGATCGGTCAAACGGTACAGATTTGCATAAAAAATATATCATGGGGTGGGGAAGGGCAAAAGGAGAGGGGGGAAATGTCGCCTATGTTACCTACCCATCGGGTCCTAAGGAATGTTTCCAAATTTTGAGTCCGATCAGTCGAACGGCACAGATTTGCATTGAAAATATATCAAGGGGACGGGAATGGGGAAAAAGGGGGAGGTGGGATATGTCGCCTTTGTTACCCGCCGAGTCCAAAGGCATAAATTCATTTCGGAAAAAAGAATTTTCAAAAAAAAACGTAACACGAATAAGTAGCGTATTTTTTTTAACTTCTTTAGTGAATTATTTTATTAGGAAGTTGACTTTTACCAGATAATAACATAATTACAAAATTAATGTTAGTATATTACATGATAATTGCTTATTAATAATAATACGGTAATATTATTATTATGTATGAAGCTTCTATATGTTTTTGAGCAAAACCTTTGATGGTTAAGCCACGTATTAAGAAAGCCTGAAACCGGACTATAAAGAGGATTATAATAGTCTTCCCAGTATTCCAGGCAAAAGCTCAAAGGTACCTACTAAAACGTCTCCTTAAAATATATTATATAAATATTAAATCTCCGGACCCGATTGGAATAATTGATTTTTGTGGATATTTTATTTCTACAGAAATGTAAAAAATATTATTATTAAAATTAATATTAAGAAAGGCTTTTTAAGATATTTCTTACTAATATTAAAGTGATTTAATTAAATAATTTTAAATTTTTTTCACTTTTTATTGTTTTTGAGCTACCAATTTAAGCCTGTCATAACCATCTACAAAATAATAAATTATTCTCTTAACCAAGAGCATTTTAAGTTGAAAGCTTAAAAATTAGAAATATTAAACGTTATAGAAACATTGTAACTCATTAAAATCACTCCTCTTCTAGCAATAACTTCGATTAGTGAGGTTTGCTTGAGAATACATACCTGAATGTAAGTTAGTGATAATAAAAAATCACAGAGTGTGTGGCTTTTTCAAAAGTAAATTAAACAACTTTACTTTTCTTAAATATTGACATTAAAATCGCAATTAGGTCAAAATTAGAGTTAATGTCTTCTGCTTACACGCTTATGATATAATCGGCCTTGGATTTTGTGGGACTACTCGTGTAACTTTATATGAAACTCATTTTAAACTTTTCCATTAAAAATTCTACACAAACTATGAAGTTGTTTGTAGATATGTTTATTGGATGATTTTCAAATGTGCCTTTAATTGCAGAAAGAACTGAACAAAGTTTGTTATAAATGGCTGCCATTTCATTTATTTGAGCAGCACGTATTACAGTGCTCTTACTTGTGTGCTTTTCTAAGTGCATACTTAATGTACCTCTCCATAAATAACATTTGAAAATCCAAGAAATACATATAATGTGAAATAGTCTTGCGCAATTCGCTTATTTTAACTCAAACTTGATTAATGATTGTTAGACAATGTGACAACCTAATAATAATGGTCATTGACATTGACGCTTACCCAAAGTTAAATAAATGAAATAGAGAATGGCGCGAAAAATCTACGATATTAACATTAATTATCGAATATATTAATTGGAAATTGATTTCAGATTTCTGTTTCAGTTTCGAATGCCTTTTGTCGTAAGACGTCTTTTGAGTTGGTACAATTTTGAAAAGCTGTGTTATTTAAAATGAATTGCATTCAGAATTCATGTGGTATTTAAGTAAGATTTTTGAATTCTATCTATAAAATGTACTTGAACGTTTAAAATGTTTTGAATTACATAAATTATGAATAAATTTAATTATTATTTTCATAAACTTCATTATAAGATATTATGACGATTGTTTGCAAAGAGCATGCTAAGAGCATGTAAGCATGATCAGCGTTCGTTGGGAAAACTATTTATCTTTTCCTATCGACCTGCATCCAGTGCTGAATATAGAAGTCTATTTTCTTGTTTTACACAGTTCTCCGTCTCTTTTTAACCGATTTCTAAAAAGGAAGAGGTTTTCGCTGTATGTATTTTTTTATGTATGTTCACCGATTTCTCTGTCTTGTAATTGTAAACCGATTTTTAAAATTCTTTTTTTATTCGATAGAGTACTCCTGAGATGATGTCATCGTAACTAAGTCAGGATCTGAAGATGGGATCCCAGGATCATGGGAAATAGAGAAAAAACCCTCAAATTTTATAGGCACGTATTACGTATTACATTTTTTTTCTAAAGCTATTCAAGTATTTGCTTCTACTAGTCATCACCTCATGTTGATGAGCTGGTGATGTATGGTACAATTCCTTAACGGTTCGGAATTGGAGCATAATTCTTTAAATGTTATAGCTACGAATAGACAGATAGTTGAATTCTTTTAGTTTATTCAGGTGAGCTCATGATGGAAGGTATGATACATCTGCAAAAATGTTTATGGCCGATAGAAAATTATCTTCCCTTACAAATCGATTTCTGCGTCGGGTGTCACGCGTGCTCTTCAAGCAATTTTGTCTCTGCTTCTCATTTTCAACTCTCAATGTTTCACTTTACGCTCTCTTATTGCAGTCAGTCTTTGAGTTCGTTGATGGGGGAGTTCAGTTCTATTGCGTTCATTGATAACATCGAGTCGATGTTCACATTGTTCGGGAGTCTCATTAGCCCAATCGGTTTCGTACAACATCTATACGATGCTCGCGCTTTTCAGTGGTTTCGAACTTTCGCCACTTAAACTTTCATATATCCGATTGAGTCGACGGATTTTATCACTTAGCGACTCTTGGAACAATTGAGAACTCCTGTAATTTTTCATCTGAGATAATCTGACATTACGAGCCAATGGCGATTCATGGGAGCCAGATATAGCATTCCGTTTGGAATTCTAAGATAGACGTTCCTTAGTTTTTTTAAAAGATTCCCTATTTCTGTTTTATTTATAGGCTGCCCCTTTATTCGGACTACCCATGGTGCTACTTAATGAATAATAACTCAAATTATATTAGGTAGTTCAACTTGCTACGTACCTACAATTATTTAGGTACACTAAAAATGGAAAAATAAACAAACTAAAAAAAAAATTAAACCGACTTCAAAAAAAACCTCAAACAAAAACTCACTACCTAAAAATACTAAAAAGCGAAAAATAAACTGAATTGTTTATTTAATTCAAAGGATAAACGTGCGCGACTTTGTATAACCAATTAAATCAAAAACTTACTACCTACCTATTTTCAATAATATTCTAAAAAATGAATCTACATACAATATTATTTTACTTAGAAAACAAGCTATCAAATTTACAAATTATAATGATTTATTCACAAAATTACAATGTGACAATTCTTGTCTAAACCTAATCAATAATATATATATATATATATATATATATATATATATATATATGTGTGTGTTATAATGAAGGTTTTCACGGGTGTTAGAAATGTTAGTATTGATTTCTTTGGGGGTAACCCGCATCAAAATATGGTCCTCAGAAGGACCATTCGTCAACCGAAGTTTCGCCTGAATCACAACAGGCATCTTCAGGTTGCTTGTTAATAAATTTCCATCACCAGGGGCAGTGCGAACACGTCCGTTCGTATCGGAAGCTTATTACCAAGTGAGGTCTGGTAAGTCAAAGTCTAAATTTGGGTATTGTGGTCATTATTGGCCTTAATGATTTTCGGGAATTTTGTATTAAATATTGGGTGTTCCCGGCCGCTGCTGGCCTTAATGGAGTTTGTTTGGCTCCTTGTGATGCGCTTTGTACTTGATGTTGCTTCTATTGTGTCGGTGGTTATATTTAATTGATTTTTGCGCGCTAATATATTATTTTTATTTTTACTAAGAAATCTACTGTTGAATAAAATGCTTTTCCATGCCGTTGGGAGACGTATACCATCATTTCTATCGTTGATAATATTTATTCTTTTATATATCTCTATAGCTTCTCTAAATATCCTTACTGTTTCATTTTGGACGTTCGCTATTATTCGTGTATAATTAAAGTCTATGCTGTGGCCTTCTTCGAGCATGTATTGGACAAGCGACGATGTTAGTTTTTTGTTGATCATATCAACTCTATGTTCAGCAACCCTAGCAGATATCTTTCTATTGCTTTTTCCAACATATGTCTGGTCGCACGATCCACATGGTATTTCGTAAACACCATGGGACTCTAGGTGTATTTTGTCTTTTACACTGCGTACAAGGCTAGATATTTTGTTTTCAGTCCTAAATATCGTTCTTATGTTATATTTTCTAAGTAGACGGCTGAGTTTATCTGTTGTCCCTCTTATATATGGTAAAAAGGCTGTTGATAAAGGTTTTTCCGTGATACCTTTAACTGTTTTATTTCCATTTTCAATGTCCGACTGGCGTTTAACTACTTTGTTAACTATTTGTTTAGAGAATCCATTACATTGTAGCGTATTTTTAAGATGGTTTATTTCTTCATTACGATGGTCGGAGTCGGATATTTTTATTGCTCTTGATACCAATGGATTTGCAACTGATGCAATTTGCGCCGGGTGATGGTTAGAAGATGCATGGAGATACCTGTCTGTGTGCCATATAGAGGTTAATTATAACCCCATACTGCCATATAGAGGTTAATTACAACCCCATAGAGGTTAATTATAACATAATTAACCTCTATGGGGAGGAAGTCTATGGTGAAACAAAAAAGTTTGAAAAGTTAAAGTCTAAACGTGCTAAACTCCTACGTGATCTCGCTTTTTTAACTCGGTGTCGTGATAAAAATTTTGTGCCTGTGTGTTTTCAAGTGAATCGACAAGACAGCAGACATTCAGTAAGTCAAATTTTAACTAAAACTAGCTTTGCCCTCGTCAGAAATGAAATCAAGTATATTCGTTTTAAACTCGATACTGTAAGTAAAGAAATATTATATTCTCATATCAAACTTGCTAATACTTTGCATCCATTCTTATGGGATCAGTTAGACAAACTAGTAGATTTTAGAATTGAAAACAATAAACTAATTAATACCAATCGCCAAATCAACAAATTTAATCGCCTTCAAAATAAAACTAAAAAGCATGCGCCTCAACAAACATTAGATTCGAGTAAACTTATCCATAATTTAACGGATTTAAAATTAAATTCTGATATGATCTCAATCCTATCTAAAGGTTTTAATTTTGGTGTGGTACCTCCTAAAATACCAAATGAGAACATCATTACTGGAATAGAATCCGCGATATGCAGACTAACTGATAATATAGCAGAAACAATCCGCCAGGAATCGTGTCACATTCTTAGAAAATCTCATCCTCCTAAGAGTAACATTACTAAAAACGAAGCCCGGGCTCTTAAAGAACTTCGCACAAACACTAACATAGTTATCCTTCCAGCTGATAAGAGAAATGCCACTGTCATAATGAAGAGCGAAGATTACCACTCTAAAATGAGCAATATCCTTAAAGATCCGGCGTACAAGCTTCACAATAACAATCCAATCACGTACCTTGAGAAGACTACAAAAGCAAAAATAGTATCATCTGAACTGAGTAAAGATTTAAAGAAATCACTAATACCACATGAAAAATCATACCGCTTTCCTAAATTGTATGGTTTACCAAAAATCCACAAAAAAGACATTCCACTCAGGCCTATAGTCAGTTCAGTAAGGTCGCCACTCCAATCATTGTCAAAGTTCCTTGCTAAATATTTACAACCTAATGTAGAAAAAGCAGACTCTTTCGTCAAAAACTCGGAACATTTCGTGAAAATAATAGAAAGTCAAAAGCTGGATAAAAACCATATTCTGGTCAGGTTCGATATTGTATCTCTATTCACTAATATACCTATCGATGAAGCACTTGATACAGTAAGAGAAATTTGCCAACCCCCGGAAGATATAATTAACTTAATAAAACATTGTTTAATTAATACATTTTTTATGTATGATGGTAAAACTTACAAACAAATTAAAGGGGCTCCAATGGGTTTATCACTTTCACCATCAATTGCTAATCTGTTTATGACAAAGTTTGAAAAAGATGCATTGGAAAATTATTTTTTAAAACCTAAACTGTGGATAAGATACGTAGATGACTCGTTCGTAATATGGCCTCATGGATTGAACGAACTAAATAAATTTCTCGACTATCTGAACGGTTTACACGAGGACATAAAATTCACTATGGAAATGGAAAATAACAATGAAATACCTTTCCTTGATGTCCTAGTGCTCAAAAAAGATAACGGCAGTCTCGGCCACACTGTTTACAGAAAGGCTACGCACACAGACAGGTATCTCCATGCATCTTCTAACCATCACCCGGCGCAAATTGCATCAGTTGCAAATACATTGGTGTCAAGAGCAATAAAAATATCCGACTCCGACCATCGTAATGAAGAAATAAACCATCTTAAAAATACGCTACAATGTAATGGATTCTCTAAACAAATAGTTAACAAAGTAGTTAAACGCCAGTCGGACATTGAAAATAGAAATAAAACAGTTAAAGATATTACGGAAAAACCTTTATCAACAGCCTTTTTACCATATATAAGAGGGACAACAGATAAACTCAGCCGTCTACTTAGAAAATATAACATAAGAACGATATTTAGGACTGAAAACAAAATATCTAGCCTTCTACGCAGTGTAAAAGACAAAATACACCTAGAGTCCCATGGTGTATACGAAATACCATGTGGATCGTGCGACCAGACATATGTTGGAAAAAGCAACAGAAAGATATCTGCTAGGGTTGCTGAACATAGAGTTTATATGACCAACAAAAAACTAACATCGTCGCTTGTCCAACACACGCTCGAAAAAGGCCACAGCATAGACTTTAATAATACCGAACGTCCAAAATGAAACAGTAAGGATATTTAGAGAAGCTATAGAGATATATAAAAGAATAAATATTATCAACAATAGAGATGATGGTATACGTCTCCCAACGGCATGGAAAAGCATTTTATTCAACAGTAGATTTCTTAGTAAAAATAAAAATAATATATTAGCGCGCAAAAATCAATTAAATATAACCACCGACACAATAAAAGCAACATCAAGTACAAAGCGCATCACAAGGAGCCAAACAAACGCCATTAAGGCCAGCAACGGCCGGGAACACCCAATATTTAATACAAAATTCCCAAAAATCATTAAGGCCAATAATGACCACAGTACCCAAATTTAGACTTTGACTTACCAGACCTCACTTGGTAATAAGCTTCCGATACGAACGGACGTGTTCGCACTGCTCCTCGTGACGGAAATTTATTAACAAGCAACCTGAAGTTGCCTGTTGTGATTCAGGCGAAACATCGGTTGACGAATGGTCCTTCTGAGGGCCAGATTTTGACGCGGGTTACCCCCAAAGAAATCAATACTAATATATATATATATATATATATATATATAATAATATATATATAAAGAAACCCATCTTTCCCTACCCGCCAAGTTTTCTCCACAACCACCCACCGGTGGCTATGGTGGTGGATAGCCCTTGATGTCACATCGAAAATATGCGAGTTTGGTGGGGGTGGCTGTGCGTGGGTGGGAGTGGGTGAATTTTGTTATGGGAAGTCCGCAAGTGCTTCAGATTGTTTCAAAAAAGGCGCGCGGACTGTGTCGGTGAGTAGAAGGTTCCGGAAGAACCTGCTCTAGAAAGTTCTGGAAGGAGAAGGTTCTAGAAAATTCCCAAAATTTCTATAAGGTTCTGAACTGAGTGGTGGCGGAATGTGTCGGTGTGTCTAGAAGGTTTCTGTACATTCAGCAAATTTCTTGAAAGTTCTGGAAGGAGTATGTTCTAGAAGGTTCGCGAAAGTTTTATGACGTTTTATGACGAACAGTACTAAAAATCTACGCGTGCGAAGCCGCGCGGGCACAGCTAGTTAACTAACTAACTAACCATCACGCCGTTTCCCCGCAAGGGTAGGCAGAGAGGATTGAACGCCACACTCTTCTATCCTGGCACACCACTTTTGCTTCGGCCACATTCATACATCTTCTCATACAAGTTCTACGGTTGTTGCGGCTTTTAATGGGGCCATCCTCATACACTTGTTGTATCTGATCGTGCCAGGTCTTTAATTTTTACTTTTTAATTTGAAAAAAATATTATTATAATGTGTGCTAGGTACCTACTGATTTGTTTGAAGTCGGTGCCAAGCCAAATAGGTATTTGAAGGGTTACGTATGTCCGCCCCCGCTACAGTACATTCCTTGTTCACACCGCACCGCAGAGTGGGTGGAGGACTCGTGCTGAGCGGTCCCAAACGGACAGACACGTGCGCGCAGACATGGTTGGCGATCGTCTCGAATACAATTAAATTTTTGATGTGTTGTTCATAGACTTTTTCAAATTTGATTATCGCTTACCTATTTGTAGGTTGGTATTTGTATATGAATAAAAATATTTAAGTATTACTATTTATTATTTTATTTATTATATTTATTTATACAGTAGACATATAATAATGCTTTTTATAATAAATTAATTCTATGTTATAACATTTTAAAGATATAATTCTCCCCATAATATGAGCCAAAGCTTGAGCATAAGCTTTGGCTCATATTATGGGGAGTATTATGCTTTTAGCCCAAGACGTGGCAAACGAGCTCTCTGTAGATTACCTGGTGATTACCACCCACCGGATGAAGCAGGGCCCAAGCCGCACGGCTCTCCCCCTAATCCTGGTCACACTAACCAGAAACGATGCAGGCAAAAAGATCTTTTCTGATCTCAAAGAGATCCTCCACCTACGTGTAACTGTAGAGAGATTACGAGCACGCGCCCGTCAAGTTCAGTGCCTCAGATGCCAAGCTCTGGGCCACAGCTCAACATGCTGCTTTGGCAAGCCCAGATGTGTTAAATGCGCAGGAGATCACGCGACCATCGAATGCGTGAAGCCCCGAGACACTCCCCCCAAATGCGCTCTCTGCGACGGCCCCCACACGGCCAACTACGGCGGCTGCCCCAAACCCCGCCTCACCCACCCCCGGCGCCCTCGCCAGTCGTCAAACCACCGCTCCTATAGCGCGGTAACGCAAAGACAACAAACCCCCCCACACAACCCCCCCCCCCCTATGTCCATTAACGCCCAAAAACCTGATTCGGACCAGCAATTTCCGGTGCCAAGCTACGCTTCTCAACTCAGTAGCAAAACGTCCAGACACCAAACTTTTACCTTCCCACAACACGGGAGACAACCCCACCGTCCCACCCCCCCCACCCCCAAACCAACACCCAACCAACCTTTTCAATCCCCCCGCGCCACGACGCCCCCCCCTCACACCCCCAGCAGGCTTCTCAACGCTCGTAGACGCGGCGACAGAATTGAAAGCATTTATGACGCCTCACAAATGCTTCTTCGCATAAACAACCTCCTCTCCCGATATGGCTAGACGTGCCACCTACCGCCCTTCATCAATCCAAGCAGCGTTCTGGAACGCTAATGGAAGACTTAATGACTACCGAGGTGAACTCGAAGACTTCCTAGCCAAGTACAACATCGACATCCTCATGATCAATGAGACCTGGCTAAGACCCAATCGCAAACTCTATGTCCCAAACTACATCTTTCACAGGACTGACCGAACCCGTAACCACAGAGGAGGCACCGCCATTCTGGTCAAGTACTCCCTTGACCACTGCCTCTCTAATGCCCCCTCCACCGTAAATATCGAGACTACAGCTCTCGTCGTCAACACAATCAACTCCGGGCCATTAAAATTCATTTCAGCCTACAGCCTCCCCAACAAACGCCTCATCCCAGAGGAATTAGATAAACTTCTAGACGAAAATATCCCCACCATCACTGCAGGCGACCTTAATGCCAAACACGATGCCTGGCACAGCCGCCGCGCAAACACCAAAAGCAACCACCTTTACAACTATTCTCTCAAAGCCCCAATATCAATAGATGCCCCAGACATTCCCATGCTATACCCAGTAAACGGCCATTGCCCTGATGTCATCGACATAGCCATTTTCAAAGACATCTCCACCCCCTATACTCTCCAAACAGTAAACGAGCTCTCCTCAGACCACAACCCCGTTCTACTATCTATCTCGGATAGTCAAACCCCGCTCAACCCACTAAGTCCCACCAAAGACCAAATCTCTTGGAAAAATCTCCCAAATTGCATTGAAAGTACAATCACCATCCCCACGTCTATCCCTGATGCTCTGGCGTTAAACTCAGCTGTTGAGGCATTTACCACCTCCATCCAGCAAGCCACTAAAAATGCCACCACCACCACCACCCCAATCGACTCCGAAAGACCCGACCTACTCGAAGAGATCAAAGATCTTATTAGGGAAAAAAACAGAGCCCGCAAGAACTAGCAACGCTACGGCGACCCGTTAGATAAACATCAGGCAAACAGGCTCTCCTATGAACCACAAAATGCCCTCAGCTCACTCCGCAACGAACGCTGGCATAACTTCGTCACGTCCCTATGCATACTGGAAAGTAACCAAGTCCATGCGCAAACCCAAAACCTACTCCACCCCCCGTCAAGGCCCAAACGGCCTAGTATACTCCACGGCAGATAAAGCCGAAGTCTTCGCAGATAGCCTAGAAAAACAATTCACGCCAAATCCCGTTAGCGACCCCGAAATGGTGTCCTAAATCGACGCTCACGTCGAATCACTTACCTCCCAACCCCCTACAGGCCCCCCCATAACTCCCACCTCACCAGACGATGTCCGAAAAATCATCCATTCCCTAAACATTAGGAAAGCCCCTGGCCCGGACGCGATTACCAACAAAATACTAAGATGCCTCCCCGACAAAGCAATCTGTGCGCTCACAGCCATCTGTAATGCTTCCTTCCCCCTCCAATGCTTCCCCGAAGCATTCAAGCTTGCAGATGTAATTCTAATACCCAAACCGGGAAAAGACCCCCTCCTGTAAAGTTCTAGAAAAACTAATCCTCAACCGCCTAAAAATACAAACCTTCACAAAAAACATAATCCCAGACTTCCAACACGGGTTCAGAGAGACTCCACCGTCCACCAGCTTCTGTGCGTGATTGAGCAAATTACTGAATGGCTCCTCAGGCGTCAATACACCGTAGTCCTGTCCGTCGATGTTAGCAAAGCTTTCGACAGAGTATGGCACAACGGCCTTCTCTATAAGCTCGACCAACTCGGGTTCGACCTCTCCGTGATCCAGCTTCTAGCCAGCTATCTCAGCGATCGCCACTTCAGAGTAAAACTCGATGGCCACTTCTCCATACGACGCCCACTTCGTGCAAGAGTCCCCCAGGGTTCACTCCCAGCTCTCCTTCTCTACAACCTCTATTCAAGTGATATTCCCCCCCCCCCCCCCATCGACGACCATGTCACAATAGCCCAATTCGCGGATGATACCGCCTTTCTAGCCACGTCACCTAACCACACCCTCGTAATACGCCGTGTCCAAAAGCAAGCTTCCGCACTCGAGAAGTGGTGCAAAGACTGGCGTGTGGAGATAAACCCCTCCAAAAGCGTCTCCGCCCTCTTCTCCCGAAGATCCAAATCCACCGAACACAAGCCTAACATCAGAATGTTTGGCGAAAAAGTCCCTTGGACAAACAAGATTAAATACCTGGGTGTTACACTCGATTCAAAACTCACATTTCGCACACACATACAAAATAAAGTTGAAACCGCAAATCGCGTTCTTTCAGCCCTCTACCCACTGATGTGCCGGAACAGCAAACTGGCCACAGACAACAAACTACTGCTATACAAAGCCGTAATACAGCCCATCTTCACATATGCAGCCCCCGTCTGGGGCCACGCCGCAGTCATGCACACTAAAAAACTTCAGATTTTGCAAAACAAGGCCATCCGGTTAGCTCTGGATGCACCTCGTTTGATCAAAATCACACAGCTACACCACGACTCTGGTATTCCTCCCATAATGGAATTCATTAGACAAACCGTCGAATGATTCTATGCAGGCATCCCAACCCACCAAAATCCCTCCATAAACACTCTGTCGCGCTACGACGAGAACATCCCAAGAAAGTTCAGGAGAACTAAAATGGTCCTCCTACGGGACCCCAACCCCCGGGATCCCCCTCCTGCACCATCTTCGCAGTTCGCAGTATTGTTACTGCGAGTAACAATCCCCCCCCAAAATAAACCCCCGCAAGTGAGGTAAATTAATCCCTCACCTCACATAATGATGAAAGAGCAAGGGGACCTTTGTGACCCGGTACTCTGCTGGCAACGAGGTCAAAAAAGGGGAGTATTATAAAGGAGGGGATTATTTATAAGCCAAATTAAAGTACTAAAGCAGAAACTATTTAGGAGTAGTATTTTTTTATACAGAAACCATTTAGGACATATAGTCAATGTTACAATACATCATTATCCAAAATAAATTAATCTTAAGTAATTAAATGTTACGGCGTTTACCTTGTGGAAATCCATTATGAATAAATAATGAAATAAAACAATCAACTTTGTTTTTTTCCACTTATATTTAAGCCACTTGTTTCACTACATGTTTCGGAAACGTCCGTTTCCTTCATCAGGTGAATTAAGTCTTAATTCACCTGATGAAGGAAACGGACGTTTCCGAAACATGTAGTGAAACAAGTGGCTTAAATATAAGTGGAAAAAACAAAGTTGATTGTTTTATTTCATTATTTATTAAATTAATCTTCTTTCTTAAACTGTTCGTAATTTGAAATATTCCTTTCTTGAAATTTGTTGTGCGACAACAATACATTGTACCATTTAATTCCCAAATATGTATAATGATGTTGTGCCATGGTGGTTCTTAAAGTTGGTACCTATATTTGTCCCTTTATTCTACTATCTATTACGTATACAGTCTAAGGGGTGAGATTTATTTATAAAATAATCTTTGTAAATTTGGCATAGGGAGTTTGTTTTATTTATTTTTGTGAGTGATGGTACATTTATTATTATTATTAGATCGGTTTCTCGGACAGTTTGGTAAAATTAATGGCAAGCTACCTCCAAAATAGAAACCAATTCGTCTCCTACAGTTTATTCGCGTCTGAGTGTTTCCATACTTTCTCGGGTGTCCCACAAGGCTCCTACCTAGGTCCATTGTTGTTTTCTATTTTTATCAATAACGAACTGTTCGTACCCGGCATTGCACGGGTTAGGGATTAAGTTGAAAATAAATTTGTGAGTGGAAACAAAGGTTTGATTCTTACGGTATAGATTTGCATCAAAAATGTATCAGGGGGATGAGGAAAGGTAAAAGGGGAAGGAGGAAATGTCACCTTTGTTAAAGAAAAAGTTTAAAAATTTTGAGTCCGGTCGGTCGAACGGTATAGATTTGCATCGAAAATATATCAAGAGGAAGGGAAAGGGTAAAGGAGGAGAAGAGAAATGTAGCCTAATCCTAAAGAATAAGTTTCCAAATTTTGAGTCCGATCGGTCAAACGGTACCGATTTGCATAGAAAATATATCAAGGGAGAGAAAGGGTTAAAGAGTAGGGAGGAAATGTCAAGTATGTTACCCTCCGAGTCCTTAAGAATAAATTTCCAAATTTTGAGTCCGATCGGTCAAACTATACAGATTTGCATCGAAAATATATTATTAGGTTAAAAAAAATAGGGGGGAACTGTCGCAAATGTTACCCGTCTAGTCCTTAGGAATAAGTTTTCAAATTTTGTGTTTTTGTTATTTTTCACTTTTTAATGTTTTTAGTGAGTTTTTGTCAATTTTTTTAATGTTTTTAGAGGTTTTGTCAACTCTTTTTCGTATCATCTTGCTAGCCGGCGCGCGGCGCTCTTCGCTAACTGTCTAACCATCGTCGTTTCCGTACGCAGAGGTTATGCAGCGAGAATAGAACGCCACATTCTTCTATTCTAGCACACGACTTTTGCCTCAACCAGTTTCATACTTCTTCTCATACACGCTCTTCGGTTGTTGACACTGGTGACACGATGACCAAATAATATTCTACAAGAAGGTAGCCGGTCTGGTTATTTTCGGACATATTAGATAGTTGAATAAAATGATAAAAACCTTGCAAAAATTGAAAAAAGATTTATACTATTGTGTTTTGGTTTGTGTATAACTTTGTGGTTATTCATTATGAATATAAATGAAACAAATTAACTAAGTTTATCACCACTTTATTTTTGGTAAAACCAACCAGTTTCGGAAATAACGTTCCTTCATCAAGGTATACTCAATATGAAATAAACTTTACAATTCACCTGTTTCTATCATCTGTCACCTGTTTTTATCCCTGTCACCTGCTTCTTTCCCACCCTTCACTAATTATCCCCACTTTAATACTTGACACCGATGTACGATTGTCCATAATTTGCAAAGTTCATTTAGAATCAATATATCCCGAAGTTCTTATCATTTTATTTGAGTTAAATTGAAGCGAATGAATTTTCATGATCGATATAAGTTATTGTAAGGTTAGTTTAACTTCTTGCAAAAAATAAGTCAGAAATATTTTTAAAAAATGCGATTTTTGATATTCCATAACTTCATAACTATTGACATAAGGTCATGGTGCTTCAATATTTTTGAATCATTGTCAAGGCAGGAATCCACCTGTAATTTTTTCGCTACTAGCTCTGAGACACCTTGTACATTTCTTGATTATATGTGATTAGTCTCTCAAAAATAATGTGAACGGTGAAAAACCTCGACGATCAAATGAGAAAAGGCATCAGTTTGAAAAAATGATACCTTATGAAAAAAAATCTCAATATGTTCTCATTATTTTCGTTTTGTTCATGATGATAAATATTATTGTAAAACTTAAAAATGTTATTTTAATTGAAACATCAACATGTCAAGATCTACTGGCACACGGTGGTTCGGACGAAATTCGCCGCTGGTCGACGACGCGCCGGAGATATGCCGGTCACGTGATCACCGCATGCTTGGCTTCATGTGATGTATGTCAATGCCCGGTACCACAGTATACCCAGAACAGTAGTTATTCTCCGGCCTGTCGGCGAGTTATTATTGTTATTATTGTTATAAAATATCTCTTGAGGAAGGGTGGGGTTAGGGGGAAGGGAAAATGTCAACTGCGGCACCCACCGGGTCCTAAAGAGTAAGTATACACAATGCCGGGCACAACGGTCAAACAGTACAGATTTGCATAAAAAATAAATTAGGGGGAGAGGGAAGGGGAAATTCTTCTATATTACCTTACAGGTCCTTAGGGATAAGTATGCAAAATTTGGATATTGGAATTTGACTGAATTTGAATTTTATAGATATAGTGAACTCAAGACAATTTCTTTAGGCAATATTGTTTTGTCTTTTTAAATAAAATTGTTTAACCTTCATGTATACTTCTTAGCTCTTATTCTCCGATAAGGATAGCCTTAGCACATTCACTGCGACACAGAGGACGGCACAACTGGTGGTGTGCTGCAAAAATGAAGGATGTTACCAAATCAGCAGAAAAATACCTCAAAACACCTTATCTTTATCACTGACAACCCTCTCTACCGATTAAATTGAGCGGGGATGCCATATAAACAAGATGTGTAGGGTAATACAGCAGAGATGTTACTGTTCCATCCACCGTAATGATGAGTTTTCATCTTTTGCCATTCATACATTGCACATCTTATGTTTGAAAAATGAGAAAAGTTATATTATATTATAAAAATTAATTTTTACACATAACACTCAATATCTCAATTCGACCTTGATTCAGAATATACATTGTTATTCCAATGGGACAATATGTATAATGAGATCACGAAAAATCCGGTCAAAGTAAAGAATTAAGTATGTTATTCAAATATAATTACAAATTTATTTTTACTATTAACACAACTCCATTTTCTTGCATTTTCGCAAAATTTGAGTCAGATCTGTCAAACGGTATAGAGACTGTATCTCGAAGAGGGCGGAGAATGTGGCCTACATTTTAGCCGGGTCCAAATGCCAATTAATCATATCTATTATTTTTTAATTATATATTATTAAATCGTGTATTATATATTGTTAAACACCTGTTTGTACAAAGATTGGGTTTTCTTAGAAAAAATATTCGAAGATAAATTGCACAAATTTTTATCCCAAGTCGTTTGAAAGTGCTCCGATTGCAGTCACTTAAAATAATGTGCTGTCAACGATTATAGAGCATGCACTCGTAGGTTGGGTGTGAGCTGTGCAGACAAATCTGCAGCACTCAGCGTCATAAGTGCGGAGCTACTTATTTTAAGTGTGATCGTCATTTTACCGTGACACGTGATTTTAGCTGGATTTTTTAAAAGCTGTAGGTATATACTCATTGTACAAAAAAATCTTATACTCAAACAATGAATAAAAAAAAATAAAAATTTACTTACAGTTTATATTTATTTATATAATATACGTTTACTGAATAAATAATAATAATAATAATAATATTGACCATTATAAATTTTCCAAATAAACAGACAGATAGTCTGATATTGAGTTTTATAGGTAAAGAAAAGAAATGGCGTTGTATAAAACCATAATTTACTGAATAATCAAAGTGTTTTGGGATCAATGTTCCCTTCATCATTATTAAATTTTGTTTATGCAATACTTACAATAAATAATTATCTAACTAACTTACCATCACGCCGTTTCCCCGTGGGGGAGGCAGAGAGGATAGAGCGCCATACTCTTCTGTCCTGACATACAACTTTCGCTTCGTCTATATTCATACATCTTCGCATGCAAGCTCGACGGTTGTTCAGGCCCCTAACAGGACCATCTTTCAGTATCTGGTTAATCTGGTCATGCCACGTCTTCCGTGGTCGCCCTCTCTTTCTTGCGCAGTCAACACTTGCATCATATATCTTTCTTACCATTCTTTCCTCATTCATTCGCTCAACATGCCCAAACCATTTGAGCGACCCTATTATTATTCTATGTATTATGCTACGATCAGCTTTACATTTATCCCTAATATCTTCATTCTTTACTCTATCATACATGGATTTGCCTAACATACGTCTAAGGAATCTCATCTCCACTGCATTCAATCTACTTCCGTTCCTCTTCTGCCAGCTCCAGGCTTCACTTCCATACATTAGTGTCGGTACCAGAACTTCATTATGTACCGCTAGTTTAGCCTCAGTAGACATATTTATATTAGAAATTTTTGCATTCAAAGCACCGTTCACCCTATTCCCGGCAGTCACTCTCCTCTCTATATCTTTCTCAACATTCCCTCTTCTATCGAACATACTTCTTAAGTACACAAACTCATTTAGATGTTCCAAACATTCATAGCCTACTAGTATTTCACACGTTGTCTTAGTTTCTTCCTTCTCGAATACCATCACTTTTGACTTGTTTACATTCATAATAAGGTCACTTTCCTTTGTAAGGCTTGTTTGCTATTCACCATTAATACTGCATCATCCGCATACAGTTAACAGCATACAATCAAATTACTCATTTTCGCTCCTGTATTCATACATTCCAGTTCTTTCACACAATTAACCATATACAAGTTGAACAGCCATGGAGACATTACGCAACCCTGTTTGACACCTTTTGTTATATCAAACCATGGTGTGAATGATCCATTGATTCTTACACACGCAGTACTCCCCTCGTAAAGGGATGCAACTGCGTGTATAAGTTTACTATTCACCTTGTAACCAGAGAGTACCTTCCATAACCTTACTCTTATAACTCTATCATAAGCCTTTTGCCGACCTACAAATCCACAGGAAGGTTTTTGGCTTTTTGCTAAAAACTTTTCCGTCAACACTCATAGAGAGAATATTTAATCCATGCATCCTCTTCCAACCACAAAGGCCCCTTGCACGTCCCATACCTTTTCTTTCGCCATCGACCATACTCTTTCTTTCAAAATTCTTCCATAAAGTTTGCCAACCGAGCTAAAAAGGCTGATTGCCCTGTAATTCCCGCATTCCATTATCGACCCTTTACCTTTGTAGAGAGGCATGATAACTGCTCTCCTCCAATCCAAAGGGGTGTGGCTCTCCTTCAAACATTTATTAAATAGTGTATGAAGCCACGAAATTACTAATGGGCCACCAGCCTTGATATATTCGGCAGCAACGTTATCATACCCCACAGCCTTACCATTCTTCGTATGCTTTATTGCACACTTAATTTCTTCCATACTTATTTCGTTGACTTCATTTTCGTCATTTATACTTCTCTCCGTGAGTATATCAACGGATTCCACTATTACAGTCTCCTCACTCTCATACGTTTCCTGAAAATAATTTATCCATCTATCTTTTATTCCATCCTCATCCATCAACATTTCTCCATTCGCTGACTTTATTGCTTTCCATTCCACATCGAGATTTTTTAACCTCCTTCCAGAAAAATTTGATGTTTTCCCCGAAATTCTTAAACATTTTCAAACCTTCTTCCCTTTTCAGTCGCTTTTTACTTTCTTTCACACCTGCTTTCACTCATTTCTTACACGCATTGCTTACATCTTTTGCCTCCGCGTATTCATCTCCACTCACTGTCAAAAGATAGAGCCACGCTTTTCTTTTTTCTTTCACTAATTCCTTTACGTCATCATCCCACCATGCATCCCCTTTCTTCATTCCCTGCTTAGCTGTTCCACAGACTTCGTTCGCTGATTCACAACTGGTATTTTTTAAGTGATCCCATGCATCATCATAAGATCATTAAATCACTCACCCTCCTTACACTCAACCTTTCAACAATTTTCCTTTCGAACTTCTCCCTAAAATCGTCCTTTTTTGATTCTAGACGGAGCCGGTACAATTCTTTTCTGGAAAATGCCTTGAAACAAGTTAATTCTCGAGACTACAAAAAAATGGTCAGTTCCCATATCGGCGCCCCGAAATACCCAAGTATCAACTGTAGCGGCCCTTAGTCTAGAATCAGCCACAACAAAATCAATAACCGATCTTTCATTCCCTCTCTCCCATGTGTATTGATGGATTCTTTTGTGATCAAAAACGGTATTTGAAACAAAAAGGTTCCATTCCAAGCATACCTTAAGCAAAATTTTACTATTCTCATTCATCTTCTTGTCACCATACACACCAAGGGCAGTCTCGAAGCCTTCGTGTTTCCACCAAGCCATTCAGATCACCTGCGAAAATAATTCTTTCATTGCTTCGTTTCACGTTTATTACATCCCTAACATTCGTCCGAAATTCATTTTTCACTTCGTCCTTTTCAGAATTAACGAGGGCATAGCCTATAACTAGAAACACCCCCGTGACTCCAATTTTAAATTGGATCCACATTAGTCTGAGACTGACAAATTCCATAAAGGGACCATTGGCCCCAAAACATATTGATGATTAAATAAGTAGTGGTTTTACATATAATATTTTTTCTTATCTTTTTCTTTTATTAGATCTCTAGTTTTATAGTATTAGATTTATAGTATAGAAAACTACGCCTCCTGGGATGACATGGTCTAGCTACCCCTTATCTTTTAGTTGGTCTTTCCTGTGGGCATCGTGCAGAGGAGATTTCATTAGCTGCTGTATGCACGAGTCCTCTGCTGCTGGCTACGTGAGCCCTCCAGAATCTCCTTCTGAATCTACTCCATCGTGATATGTCCTCTATTTTACAAGTTTTTCTTATGTCTTCATTTTGGACATGGTCACGTAGGGTTTTTTCCAGCAATGGATTTCAGCACTTTCATTTCAGATGTTCTGAGGAGTCCTTTGGTACCAACAGTGTCAGCCCGCGTCTCTACAACATATGTCATGATAGATCATACGCATGTTTTGTATATGTTGACCTTGCTTTCAATACGCATATTTTTGTTCTTATAAATCAAATTCTTGAGACACTCTGACATGGTAGATGCTTAAGTAACTTTCTGTCATACTAAAGTATTCAGATCACTATGACTACAAATTTTTACACCTAAATATTCGAAGCTCATGACTTGTTTTACAAGCTTATTACTCAGCTTACACCTTGTTGGTTTTTTAGATATTATTAAACTTTTAATTTCAATGATTATTTTGTCACCCATTTTGTGACCCAGTCCTAAGCTAGCCACCTCTTTTAGGATTTTGTCCCGAAATATTTTATTTTTATCGATAATAATAATGTTCCCACAAATTTATTTTATTCTTATCGAAGAAGTTAAACTTTTTAAATATAAAATCGATAAAGGTAGGTAAGGAATGAAATTGAATGGTTAAAAAGATTATAGTTAAAAATTATTATTTACTCATTTCATGTGTACACTCTTCACTGTAGAGATTGATTGAAAAGCACCGTTAATACATATGATGTTTTCATGGAGTTAAACGTACAAAATTACGTTGGAAACACAAGAAAAACGAACTTACATTCATATTCAGTAGTTTTTTGTATACTCGTAAGTTAAAATGACAGATTTTACTTTAAATATTGTTGGATTGAATTACAAATATTCATTTTGGATGTGTCGGTTACAATACGAATACAGACTAAAAGTAGTAATGCAATACCCATTTTAAAACAAAGTGATATATTTTGTTTATTTAGAAAGTATGTTAACTAGAAACGGGAAGGTGGAATAATTTCAAAAATAGGGTGACTGCAGGACCGAATGCAATTATCGCCTAAAGGAATCCGTCCTACGACGCAGGTTTATTTTATTTTATTTGGGAAACATACAGTACAATTTAATTAATAAAGAATGAGACTGAGATTTGGCAACATCAAAAGTATGACCAAAGAAAGGATGGTAAAGAAAATATACGACGCGAGATGGCACTGGAAAAAACCTGACATGATCAGACAAACCACATATCGGAGAACGTCATGTTAAAGCTTCAAAAACCGAAAAAGTTCATGATATGTATAAGGGGATGAAATAAGAGTGGTGTATCAGGACAAAGAATGTGTCATTCTATCCTCGCCTATGTGGCGCCCTGCGGTGAAACGACTTGATGGTTAGTTAAAATTGATATTTATCTTTGACAAATCGGGAAATTTTTCAGATATATAATGTGACCTGCCAAATATATGTTTTGTTCAATCCAAAATAATTTGGAAGATTCAAAAATCTTCGCTAAAAAGTAAGAATTATAGAAAAATTAAAATGAGATTAAATAAGTGTAATTGTGTATACCTTCTTGAATGATTTCTCTAGCTACGCTAAAGTGATACATGTAATAAAACATACAGGTAATTCCCTACTTCGCCTACTCACCAACGTATTGATACGCGATTGAAGCGTGAAAATGTGTTTGAAGAAGCAATGAGTACTAACCTGACCTACAGAGGGTGCTCGCCCTCCCCAGATACAGGGTGGAGTTGTTCTCGGAAGCTTCGGAGGCGTTTTGCGGGGTGTTGCCTCCCCCCCTTCCCGCGGGGCGCTGGCCGGCCCCTCGCCCCTCTCCGCGCCCCGGCGCCGCGCAGCAGCAGGGGCAGCAGTGGCTGGTGGAAGAGCAATGAAACGACACATGACAAAGCGAGACAGAGGATGGACGAAGACACTCCACAAACATCTAAAATTTATTATCAATCAACTCTTGATTGTGTGGGTGTTTTGTTCACGCGGGGTGCTAGTCAAAATGTCAACAGGGTGAAATATCAACAAAGGATTATGAAAAAATGGAAAATACGACTATTTGTAACTCTTCGGTCGATGACGAAAGAAATGGTATGGGACGTGCAAGGGGCCATTGTGGGTGGAAGAGGATGCATGGATCAGATATTCTCTCTACCAGTGCTGACGGAAAAGTTTTTAGTGAAAAACCAAAAACTTTTCTGTGCATTTGTAGATCTGCAAAAGACTTATGATAGAGTTATAAGAGGAAGGTTTTTTTTTTTTAATAGAGATGTGAACACGGCATACGTGTCACATCAATATTCTTACTATTTTCAAACTAAGCTAAACGCTTGTTCTATGAAAATAGGACTAACTTCCTAGTCTGAGGTGAGGTTCGAACCCGCGACCTTTGAATCACGAGGCGAGAGTCCTAACCACAAGACCAACAAGCTACTCGTAGACCATGGAAGGTACTCTCTGGTTACAAGGTGAACAGTAAACTTATACACGCAGTTGCATCCCTTTACGAGTACTGCGTGTTTAAGAATCAACGGGTCATTCCCACCATGGTTTGATATAAAAAAAGGCATCAAACAGGGTTGCGTAATGTCTCAATGGCTGTTCAACTTATATATGGATAATTGTGTGAATGTATGAATGTAGGAGCGAAAATGAGTGTACAATTGATTGTATGCTGTTTACTGTACGCGGATGAAGCGGTATTAATGGCGAATAGCGAACAAGACTTACAAAGTCTAGTAAGCAGGATGTATGATGTATGCAAGGAAAGTGACCTTATTTTGAATGTAAACAAGTCAAAAGTGATGGTATTCGAGAATGAGGAAAATAAAACAACGTGTGAAATACTAGTAAGCAATGAACGTTTGGAACAAGTAAATGAGTTTGTTTACTTAGGAAGTATGATCGATAGAAGAGGGAATGATGAGAAAGTATAGAGAGGAGATTGACTGCCGGGAATAAGATGAACGGTGCTTTGAATGCAATAATTTCTAACAGAAATATGTCTAAACTACCGGTACGTAATGGAGTTCTGGTACCGACACTAATGTATGGATGTGAAGCCTGGAGCTCGCAGAAACGAGGATCGAAAGTAGATTGAATGCAGTGGAGGTGAGATCCCTTAGACGTATGTTTGGAAAATCCATGTATGATGGAGTAAAGAATGAAGATATTAGGGATGAATGTAAAGCTGATCGTAGCATAATTACAACAACAATACTAATGATGAATAGCGGCAAATGAGGGCAAACAAAAAGCGGGCGCCCGAGTGAGAATCAGCGCGCGGCCCAGGTGACAAGCAAGGGTCGTTACTAATTATTATTATGTCTCGTGATTTTTCACGGGTTAACGGAAAGTGTTCATATTAATTCACGGTATAACATTAGTGTTGACCGCATTAGTTAAGTTAGCAAATCAGACTAGCAATTGGCGAAATACAAGACGAAAACATAAAATTACACAAAATAAACGAAAAACACCAACACAACACTAGAATGGCTCAAAACTATCACATAACACACGCCAAAACAAAAACAGGACGATCCCGACTAATTTTCAATGGATTAAAACTATACAACGACCTGCCACAACAGATCAAACAACTGACCACTGACAAATTCAAAACAGATGTGACAAAAATGCTAAAACTCGGCCAACTATAAAAAAAATGACTGTATCTAAATTATATTTTATTATTATATTCCTATATTGAATCATGTAAAAATGTTATCCATAAACCTTCTAGGTTTCTATTATATTTTAAATAAAATTAAAAAATAAAATAAAATAAAATATTTTATATCAATTGCATTTTTAGTTACTGTATGTTTCGTAGTCAATGGCCGGATTTCCCTATTTTAAAATGCCGAAAATATATTTTTATACTACCCAAAAAGAGAAGTCGCCCACCACTACTACAACTTGAAATCATTAATCAACGCAAGCACATACCCAGTCAGACTTATATAACCTATTCGGTAACATGTTTGTATACATGACAGCTGATACGGTATATGAGGCGTAAAGTTGCAAAACCAGCTCTAGAGGCTTTTACAGCTTATTAATAAATCGCAAAAAACAATTTTTGGTCCACATTATGCCATATTTGTATTCTTTTTAATTCTTAATGTATTTATGAATATAATAAGTTTATGAAAAATACCACATTTCTAAAGAAACACCTAACTATTTAAAATAAAGCATTTTAAAAAACACAGGGAGCGGATTTTGCAACTCATCTCGAAACAGAGCGGGTTATGTTACGCAATTCCATGAACGAAAGGGTTTTGACAGTCACTAAACTACGCAAGTGTATATGCATAAACTCGCGCAGAACATAAAGCAACAGTGCTGGCATGTGGCGGCTTAATTTGGGTAACCAATTTATAGCTGTATTTAAAAATTAATAATTAATTTTAATTTAAGTATTTAAAAAAAATATATTTCTGGACAATTTCATGTAAAATAATAATAAAAATAATTAAACGATTCAGATTACAATTACTATTGTTTTTGCGTTGCAGTCTATATGTGTGGTGTTTAGGCGGTGAAACACAGCGCTGGCAATTTTGTTTAAGCTTTTAAAATATTACATTTCATTCCAAATACCTATAACTGTGAACATTATTAGGCTTAAAGATGATTTTGAGTTTCCGATAACGACACAAAAATGATAAAAATTTCACTGACGACTAAAATATACCATTTGGTCCGGAAGTATCGGCAATGACACATTTTTCTGATACTCAAAACTCATCGTCAGAAGATTGCTCTTCCCTCCAAGGCAAATTCAAATGCAAAGGCATGAAATCCAAGGCAATTTCCTCTCTTAAGAGGAAATCGCCTTGGATTTCATGCGGTGATTCCTACAGAGGGTAATAAGGGACCATTGCAGGGTCTATCATCAGGGCTGATGTGTTATTTGAGTGTTGGTATTGTGGTTAAGTATCGGCTTGCAATACCGTGCCGAAGTCATGATGTGTTGTATTGTGTTGTGTGTATGATTCATCTGTTGTCTGATCACTATCTCTGCGGAGTCTGCGACGAGAATGACTTTGAAGCGCCGGATAGCAAGATGTTTTTAATTTGAGACCATCATCTCTATTAATATTTATCGGGTGCTTGTAGATTTCTAGTGCTTCCTTGATAAGACGCGTATGGTGACTCTTAGGCTTTCCAAGGATTTTCGATTATTTTTTTTAATATCCCATAAACAAAAGAAAAATACGTTTTAAGTATGGAGAATAAGCCGCTAATTGTTCAGACATTTACTCGTATTTCATTACTCCACAAATTAATTTTTTTATAACCGACTAAAAAGTTACAGGATTCACAAAACAAAATTCAAAGTGGGAAAAAGGTCCTTTACTTTACTAATAAAATTTCTACGCGGAATGGTTCATCGTAAATTTTACAAAAAATCAATGGTTGAACTTACTGGAAAGTAACGAGTTATTTGAAAAATTGCCATTGATTTAGGTGAGTGAGTTCGTTCATAAGGGTACGCAACGCCAAATGTTCGACCATAAACAACTCGTTCGCTGTGTGAAGATAAGCTTCAAATTTTTAGATTTTTCTTCTGGTCTTTTAATAAAAGCTGAACAATGTTCACGTAATACGAACAGTGAAATATTATTTAATTTTTTCTCTGAGGATTCAATTACATTTACATATTTCATTATTCAATGTTCAAATACGCGGTTAGGACATGCGAGGAGCCGACTGGTAATGCTTTGTTCTCCGTTACATTTTTGTACGAGAATACTAGAGGAATGACAAAAGCAGGTTTATTGTAATTGATGCATATATCATGCGTATATAAAAAAATCCCACTCACATATTTTATAATATAGATTTTGTCAGTCTGCAAAGTAATCAGATTTCTGTTTTTCTGTATGTCCAATATTAGAGCAGTTATTTAGAAAATAATGGTGGACAAGATATTTTCAAGCTCAATTTTGCAGGGAAGCTTGATCGAGATTTGACTAGAACTGTAGCAGTTGGCGTATACACAAGGTCAGTTTAATCTCATATTCAGACAACAATTTAAGGGTGGGAGACTTTGGTAGCATTAGGTAAGAAAAGCAAATATTTTAATTTTTTTGCTACTTTTGTACATTTTTTACATCGTATTTTTGTGGGAAAATACCAGAATTTCATTTTTAAATGTATACAATATTATAACAACCTAATTTTTACCATGTAGATTATATTTTAAATAAATGAAATAAGAAGGTAATATACGCATACATGTAAAAATCTTGAAATTATATTATATTCAATATGTTGGTTAGAAGTAAAGAATAAAATAAATAAAGGCCTGATTTTGAAAATTTTAAGGGAAATTTATACCTCTATATAACATTGGAATGAGGTAAGTTTCGACACTACATAGTAATAAGTGTAAATGGGTCAGTTTTGAAGGTACCCGAGCCTAACTGCTGTCTCAGTCTGTCCCTGACATAATTGCATTCCAATGAATTTATGTGGAACCTTCAAGAGAAGGTTTCTATAATGGATCCAAAAGTATTTCAAGAATTCTTGTTTCGTCTGTCAATAAGACAGCAGAAAATATGATCAAAGTTTTGTTAGTAACATGTTTGCGAAGTTCTTCGTTACACTCTCTTTCAAAGATAAATATTTCTACTGCCAAAGCAATTCGATACATAAAATTACTTTCAAACTGGCGAAAAGTATAATTTAGCATAAAGTTGTGAAAATGAAATTTATAAATATATATTATTTTTATGTTTTCAAAATAAATTGAGGGCAAATTCAAAAGGCGCTACACGCGCATTTATTAATCACGTATGTATTTGGCAGATGTTGTATCGTATGAGATAGAAGACCAAATAATAAACGTTTGTCAATGAAAAAAAATAGTACATATGGAAATAAAAACAATTGTTATTTAAGTTCTACTTTTTTAATTTTCTGAGACGCGTTTCGCTTTATGAGGGCATTATCAATCTAAATATTTTACATGATAATGTAAAATATTTAGATTGATTTAATTTCCATATACCTATGTGGTTATGGAGTTCTACAAACTTTCTTCTGAAACAATACATTTAAAAAAAATAGTCAAAGAGCATTTCGTTTTGTTGCAAATTAATCTCTTATAAAAAAATCAGAAAACCTTCAGGAGTTCGAAATAGGTTGGTTACACGTTGTTGGAAAACTGAATGCAGAATTTCTTTGAAAATTATTTTTTCCTGACTAGTTTTTTGAGTAAGACGAAATTTAGAGGACGTTCATGAAGAACACAGTGGACATTCTCATCAGAATATTACTTTCGAGGTGAAAATGTAGAACAGAATTTGGATTAATTTATGTTGGGTTGCTTTGTTTGAGGTTATGTCAAAAATAAATATAAACAAAAACTTATCTTTACTTACTTTACTGACGCGCCATGTTTTCATTTAATTTAAATATTGGGTGAAATTTAAGCTCTGTATAATGACATCTAGTCTTATGGCATATAAATATACGATCCAACTAGTTCAATATCAACTATCAACTGACAAATATGTCTGTAGTCGCATTCCGTAAAAATACTTAATTACAATAGCATCGTAAAAACAGAAAAACAATTAAAATCTCAGTGCAGGAAAGAGTCAATTCTAAAAATTCTATTTTTTACCCAACTCATCCCCCACAGCGCATGTCACTCCAAGTTACGGTACTTCAAGACCATAATTAATTATAATACAAATTAATCATAAATAATATTTTAATGAAATTTGATTTGATTTGATGATTTTATGATAAATAAATACACAATTTCAAACCATTAATAATGTATCCAGTGGCAATAATTATAAATAAATAAATACACAATTTCAAACCATTATTAATAATGTATCCAGTGGCAATAATGTTACAGCTTCTACAAAGTTGTTTGTTTCTCATCAAGGCTTTCTTGGGCTAAGGGATTTGGGTCAGAAGGTGGTAGAAGTATCCGGAAATGTAGCTGTTATTAAAATTAGATTAAATAATTCACCAGATAGTAATTTTATTAAATTCCGCTAATTTAAATTTATATTGCGACACATATTTCATTAACCGGATCAATGTTATTTTCTAATGGTTAATGAATTTATTCGTTATATGAGAATGGTCAAGGATAGATGTTGAAATGTAATAAAATATTTCGAATTAGTAAAATTAATAAATAAAGAAATTAATAATAAACAATTTCTATCACAAAACAGACAACTATTTCTACGGCCATAAAGATACTGTTATCACAATGACAAAGAGAGAATATTTTCGAGTAACTCAAGCGATCACAGCGTAATTATACAAAATAGTGATTTAAACATTTTGCTGTTTTATAAATATCTATTTTTATGTGGTTATCTGCATAATATTATAGCTAGTAAAATTTGTTTGATATTTCAACAAATTGTCATAGTAAAATGTCCGCTGAATTCTTCAACTCTTGCGTGAACTGAGACGTCATAGCACAGACATTACAAAATAGACCAGCAGCTAACCAATCGGCTATCGCCGATTAATTGCTGCTAGGCCCTGCGAGCGGCTATCTGTGACGCTGAGCGGCCGTTGCTATTTGCTCGCTGCTTGACAATGTGGTCGGCTATAGTAGCCGCTTCGCGGCCGGTAGCGACCGCTGCGCGGCCCTTGGTGTCTACAATCAATACTCGGCTAGTACACATTTAGCAAAATCAATGGACTATTAATCTTAGACTTTTGAATATTTGAATGAGACATTGTAAACATGCTTTTAAATTTGCTTCACTTGACTATAGCTATAATAAAAATAATAAAAAAATGGGATTTAAATATAAAATATCTTTTAGTTGTTGTGTAGTATATGCCACTGGCAAACTGACAAAACCTGTCTTTAACTGCAAAAATTAAACAATACGTGTTGAAGTAACAATCATCTTTTTTTAAGAAATTTGATATAATTATTATAAACTTATGTCTAAACAATAATATGTAGGTATCTGAATATTTTTTCAATTTATAACAGTGTGTTAATTAAATTATTTATTTTGCGTTATTTTTACTAATAGAAATATTCTATGCTAAATTATGTTTCCTTTTGCTGACTTTTCCAGATATATTTGGCCTTCCTGCTTGCACCCTGTTACTGCTTTTAGATGACCCCGGGGTTCTTCTTGCCACGGAGTATGAGTACGGAGTACGGAGTTCTTGACTTGTATTTTCGCCCTTGTTTTCTTTTGAAATTACTATAAACAAGGTTTTGAGCTTGTTATTCTGTAGTTATCGTTTAGTAGTAGCCCGCGTTATATACCTGCGATAAGAGTGGATGACGTCATGGGAAAAGGGTCCATCATCAGGGCTGATGTGATGAGTGAGTGAAGTGTAGGTTAAGTATTGCCTTGTAATACCGTACCGAAGTCAGGGTGTCTCCAAGTCTGTGTTATGTTAAGTACTGGATAACAGTACCGTGTCGAAAGCAGAGTGTATCTTGATGTAATGTGTTTTGTATCTACAAACGGATGTCGGACTGTGCGGATCGTCGATTTGATTTATCCTGCTGCGCTGGATACCACGAGGTTCTTAACTTAAGACCGTCATCCCTATTAATGTTTACTGGGTGCTTGTATATTTCAATTTCTTCTTTGACCAGGCGCGTGTGGTGACTTTTGGACTTTCCAAAGATTTTCGGCTCAAATGAAAAATGGTGGCCCGTATCTAGAAAGTGCTCAGCCAATGTCGACCGAGATTGCATGCTCGTTTATTGTCATCTACCCTCTTTGAAATCGTGCGTGCTGTTTGTTCCACATACACTTTGTCGCAATTTTGACAGTCGAGCCTATAAACACCGTCGGTCTCAAGGGGATCCCGATCCTTCGCTGGTCTTAAGAGATCCTTTACCTTGTTTTTTGTGCCGAACACTGTCTTAATCTTCTGTTTCTTGAGCGCTTTGGCAATCCTGTCTGTTACATTATGGATATAAGGCAAGAAAGCAATCCCTTTGATCTCAGCTTCTGTGTTTTTCTCGGAGCTGTTAGATTTGGCTCTTATGATGTGCCGTATATATTCCATGTGTCTGAGGGGGTTTTCCGAAGCAGGAGTCTCCTACACCTTTGACCAGATTGTGTGTGTTATTTTTAAATGATTAAATATTCTTACAATACAAATTCTTACAATACAATACAATACAAAAATAAATTAACAAACATTATACGTTTTTATTTATGGTTTTTTTGTTTAATTTATAGAACTCCATATTTGTTTTTAGCGAAATTTTAAATAAATTAAATTTGAATAAATATTATTTTTAAGTTCTACGGGTTAAGTATTTTATGTGTTACAGCTGTTTCGGCTTGTAAGGGCATTATCAAACAGACTGTTTGATAATGGCCTTACAAGCCGAAGCGAACAAGCTACGTAACACACAAAATACTTACCCTAGAACTTAAAATAATTTTATTCAAATTTAATTTATTTTAAAATCGCTAAAAAAAAAAAAAACATTATACGTAATACCAGGACACAATTTTACAAGAGAAAAATCGCGAACACGAACACACCCAAAGGCAAAATGGAAACTCATAAATGAATTATTGGATCAAAACCGCTAATCAAATCACAGAAAACAATCTTAATACATATATATATATATATATATATATATATAATATATATATATCATATATGATATTTTAATACGAATCATAATGAAATAAAGAGAAATACACAAATATTCAAATAATAAACATGAAAATTAAAAACAAAATAAATGCTGGAACCTGTATCCAGGCTCCAGCATTTTAATTTTTCAGTTTTAATTATTTGAATATTGTGTATTTCTCTTTATTCATTTATTTATTTCGTAATTACATATTATCGGACTCGTTTCCTTAAATAAAAATGAAATATGTTTAATATATATATTAAGTAATATATATATATTAAAAATATTATATATTTTAATTATAATTATCTATATATATATATATAATATATATATATATATATACTAATATATATATATATATGTATATTATATATACTATATATAGATATATGTCGTATAGTATATCATCTAAACAAATCCTCTTGTTCACTGCTTTTCAACATTCAATGATATATAGAAAAGCCGTTAAAACCGATTAAATATTTATTAATAATAGACGAAAAAATTTTTTTTCTTAGTTTTACCAGCTTCAATAATACTTCACTGGTCATACTAAATGAATATTTTTATAAATTATATAAGTTTTTAATATATTGTACTGTATGTTTCCCAAAATAAAATTATAACCTACTACATATTTGAATCACACATAGGTCCGGGAGAAAGACCTGTTTTATCTATTTTCATTGCAAATTTAACAATATTCTGGTGCAGGCCCCACGGACCATAAGTTATAAATTAGCTTTTAACTTTGTATTATATGTTCATTTGTCGATATTTTACAGAAGAATTTAAGTTATATTTTTCAGAAGTATTTAAGTTATAATAAACATTACTATAACATTATACACTGCTGTTATTCATTGATATCCTTATTCATTCCCAAAACTGAAAATAGACCTATTGCTCTAAATGAGCCACGACCTGAAGATAGTTTGCTGACATCACAAGCGCTTGACCGCAACTTGTAATCTAGAAATGCCACTAATCGAGTGTAGTTTCCATCAACGCGGACAAAACGCACGCCTGGAAAGCATACTCCGCTATTGCGGAGGGTACTAATGTAGTATGTTTTCCAGTTATTATTTTTGTATGCGGTGCTTAAAAATATACACTATTTTTGTGTACCTAGGTACTAGCAAGGTATATTTTCCATAAGTGATACGTATAATTGGGGTCGGAATATATACTCAAGTAGCGCGCAGCTCTGCGCGCTGGCACAGTATACTTTCAATAAACGCAGGTCTGGTAAGTCTTGAGGGCGGCTATCTGTATATGATAATTTCGTTGTTTGTCGATTCGTGATGTCCGTAACTTGATGGAATTATAACTGTAAATAATCAAAGTGTGAAACGCAACCAGCCTGTGGGCCAGATCATATACAAGCCATGTCATATTAAAAGTGGCGCTTTTTCTTCCAATTTTGAAAAATTTTATTTTTTGTATTTCTTAATCAAAATACTCAAATTTTTACTCCCTTTATATTAACTCGTGGCGTCAGCTTGCTTGCTTGCCGGCTTGCCGTCGAAAAAACTTTGGATCGATTTTTAACCCTTTTCCCGTGGTCCAAACGAGCTGAAACTTTCCAAGCAGACTTGTGGCAACGATCAAGAAGATCTATCAAATTTTCTTTAAAAAAAATAATTGTATTAAATTTTGGATTTTTCAAATTTTTAATAGGTTTTTCAAATTGGAATCATTACAAAAGTTTGATTACTAGCAACGGCGGCCCGATAATGTCGCGGAATATTTTCTAAATTTGAATTTCTCCTTCGGTATACATAATAGGTACTTCACTACGAATTTCGAAAATCTAAATTGACTGACAAATGTTTTTATAATTTAATCTTCAAAGCATGAAGTGTCTTATCAAAGCTCAAAACATCTGACATTTTAGAAATATATTAAATTACTGTAAGTTTAGAGTTATGTTATATGTTTTAATTCGTCTTTAATTGTTGTTATATTTTACAAAGAAAGGGAGTAAAATAAAAACTTGGTTTTTATGGGTTAGTTTTTTAACTCCCTTCAATTAACTCGTGGCGTCTGCTTGCTTGACGAAAAAACTTTGGATCAATTTTTAACCCTTTTCCCATGATCCAATTGAGCTGAAACTTTGCAAGTAGACTTTTGGCGACGATCAAGAAGATCTATCAAATTTTCGTAAAAAAAAATTATAGTAAAATTTTGCATATTTAACTGTAATTTCGGATATTTTATACGCACCGTATGTATTACCGAGAAGGGAATCTCGACGTTTCGTTGGATACTTATCCAACGTCATCAGGAGGACGACCTTTACCCGTGGAGGTGGAGGTCGGACTAATTAGGTGCTGCTTTCTACATAGGACAAACCAAACGCAATATCGCTACACGATTGAAGGAACACATTGGAGCAATTAAAAACAACAACTCCAATATATCGGCAATCTGCGAATATGCATCCAAAGGGAATCTTTGTCACTTCATCAGCAGATCATTGACAAGGCAAAAATCCTATCAACAGAATCGTACCTTATACCCAGATTACTGAGGGAGTCCATTGAAATACAAAAACATCCCAATTTCAATAGAGATAACAGATACAAACTATCAAGTATTTGGCGCCCTGTTCTAACGACACTGATTCAACCCTTGAGAGAAGTCGACGTAACTAGTACATATTGCACACTGGCGACCTCTATTGTAGAAGAAGAGAACACTTCACAACAAAGTGCATACAATTTACGCCCTAGAAAGCAGCACCTAATCACTCCGACCTCCATCTCCGCGGGTAAAGATCGTCCTCCTGATGACGTTGGATAAGTATCCAACGAAACGTCGAGATTCGCTTCTCAGAAATACATATGGTGCGTATAATATATCCGAAATTACAGTTAAATCTATCAAATACAATTTCATGGTAAAACAATAATGGAAAGTCGCACAAAGTCGATATATTAATTTTGCATTTTTGATTGTTGCTGTGACATGTATTAAACATATGCAATAACCACTTATAATTGATTTGCCGACAAAATTCATATAATGAAATATTTTTTCTTTATGATCCTCAAATTCTTAATGCTCTGAGATATAAAATAAGCAAAACGTAAACGATGTCCGTAACGTGACATTTTAATATGAAAGACGTGAATATGACAGTTAACCAGTATATTGCACATAACGTATGTACTGCATATGCACATGCTCCTGTAAAACTAAGTCTGCGATTTTATTTTGACATATATAAGACATCCTGACGATGGAAAGGTTTTTCCTAAACTTGTAGGTGTAATTAATCGAATATATGTAGATTGAAACAAAAAATAAAAATTTTTATTTTTAATTGTCAATCTACAAAGTTGCTCAACCAATTGAAAATAACTCATTTATTTATATTATAAATTAATAAACGTGTATTAATATAAATGACAATATATTTATAAGTTACCATTTTTATTTTATGTGCATAATATTTCTACACATTTAATATTATCTGCATATATTTTAAAACAATCTGAACTTCTCGCTACTGTATACGATTTCGCCATTTGTTTTTTTTAAGCTGGCAATGGAAACATAATACTTAAACCACTTGTCTACAAGTCCACTTGTAGAGCATTCGTATCTATACCTATAAAACTCAATGTCCCTCTGTCTGTCTGTCTCCCATGTCAAGGCCATCTCAGACAGGGCGCGGGATTTCTTTACTTCCATGAGGAGGGTGAGCGTATCAAATTGGGGACTCCGGTCACCGGCTATACGTCTAATATACAAGGCGACATATGTGGCTCAGATCACATATGCCGCTGAGGTCTGGGCGCATAGACTAAGTACCGGAGTGATTCCCTCGGCTCTGAATAGAGGTCAGAGAGTGCCCGTGCTAGCGCTGACGGGGGCCTATCGGACTGTGTCTGGTGCGGCCCTCCCGGTTCTGGCGGGGGTGCTTCCTGCGGATTTGGAGGTTCAGGAATTTAGCGCCTTGCATACCCTGAGGCGAGGTCTGGAGGTCAACTACTTTGGTAGGACCATTAGGCCCTCGGATCACGAGCGGTTCCGGGTGTTCGGTCTTAGACTAAGACAAATTACGTTTGAAAAGTGGCAAGAAAGATGGGACACGGCCACCACCGAGAGATGGACTTATTCTTTCTTCCCGAAGGTGGCTGTGAAAGATAAGGGTAGCGGATATTTTCCGGTTCTGGATCACTATACGGTGCAGATACTCTCTGGACACGGAGAGTTCAGGTCGAAGCTTTTCGACCTTGGACTCTCCGCAGATCCGTGGTGTACCTGCGGCCGTGTGGCCCAGACGTCGGAACATATCCTCTGGGTATGCAAGATAATGAACGACGCGAGAGAGGACTTGATTGAGGGTATAACTGGGCATAGTATTAATGTACCGGGCCTCCGTCCCTCTAACGAGGACCTGGTAAGGAATGCAAGGAACTTCGGATGCTTCCGTGAGTTTGTTAAGGTGTGGGTGTCCCGGTGGGAAATCCTGCGGGGACCTGAGTAAAGAGCTTGCTCTTGTAGAGCTGATCGATACCAAGTCTGATGTTTCTGGGTTGAGTTATTTTTAATCTCAGGTGTATTGCTCTTGAATCGGACGTATATCTGCCGGTCCTGACTTCCCTTGCCGGGTGTCACGTTTTTGTTTTGTCTTTCTTTTTCCCCTTGATGGGAGCGGATTGTTCTTCTTTATTTTTTTTTTGTCCTGTCTTCGACTTGAAGCTTTCCACTGCCGCCGCCGTGGGATCTCGTCTTTTATTTTCTATTATTTTGTTATTTTGGTGTAGCTTTTACTGTTTATGTTGTTTTCCTTGCATATAATTATGTATTTTGTTTTATTTTTAATAAAGACTTATCTTGAGGCGGGGACAGTGAATGGTTTTGTTCGAGCGGCCGTGCCACTTCGCAACGGTTATACGACCGGTGCGGAGCAGCACGGTCCTGCTTGTTAGTCGAAAAAAAATGTCAACCTAGAGACGACTGAGTTGGACCGATATGGAAGCTTTTGCTCTTAGAACGGTCCTGGGTAAGCGGTGGGTACCATTCACTGTCTGTCTGTTCTCTATACAAATCCACACCGTTTGTCCGATTCGATTCAAATTTTGCATACTTATGCTTTGGGACCCGGCGGGTAACATAGGCAACATTTTTCCCCTATTCTCATACCCCTACCCCTTCTCCTGACATATTTTCGATGCAAATCTGTACCGTTCGATCAATTGGACTCTAAATTGGGAAACTAATTCTTAAGGACTCGGCTGGTAATATATTCGATATTTCCCCCCTATTCTCACACTTTCTCCTCCCCTGACATATTTTTCGATAGAAATCTGTACCGTTTGACCGATCGGACTCAAAATTTGGAAACTAATTCTTTAGGACCCCGCGGGTAACAAAGGTGACATTTCCTCCGTCCCCTTTTACCGTTTATCTTCACCCTGATATATTTTCGATGCGAATCTATCCCGTTCGAACCAAACCTTTGTTTCTTCTCACAAATTTATTTTCAACTTAATCCCTAACTCGTGCAACGCCGGGTACGAACAGCTAGTTATAATTATAAGATTAAATCCGAATGTGAAGGCGAGAATGAATCGAGTTAGAGTTTGATGAATAATATTTAACGACCCAAGTTACCATTAAGAATAAGAATACCACTTAGAAGCGCACTTTTTTCTAATTATAAAATGCCATGTATCACCATCAAATAATCTCTGTTGAATAAGCAATCAACGCTAATCCGATATTAATGTGTCTCTACTCTTGCACCAAATCACGACTCAGACTTCCAATCTAATTTAATTGATATTTGATTTATAGCAATTATCAACATGTTTGCCTTGGTATTTATAACCCTTTCATGATGTTCAGGTTAGAACAAGAAACCATTTACGATATTTGGGAAAATTACACAATAATGGTAATAGTATAATATTGAGATTTGATCAATGACAATAATCCAATGCGATTGATTTCCAAGCGCCCGCTTAGCCAATAACATACGAGGATAATATGTATGTTGATGAAGGAATACAAGCAAGGAAAATAGGACATCGGTGAGCACGCATGGAATGAACATGTTAATAAATTATTAAACCAAGGTGACGTTAGGTAAACAGGTATTGATAACATTTGTGTTACACAGCCGTACGGAGCGTGTAGTTAGTTTGGGTTAGGTTATTTTAGGTTAGGTTAGGTTTAGGTTTAGAAACTAATCTTATGTCCTAAAACTTTACAAAACAACAAATGTGTGGGAGAGAGTAATGACATATTGTGCATTACACATTAATATTATGACAGCTGTGTAGACTCCAAACGGCTGTATATATATATATATAGTGTTTATAACACTCAAACGTATATAGTACACAGTGAAAAAATTTAAGAAAGAAGATAATTACAATTGATAGGATTTTTTAATTAGGTATGTACGCACAAATTGCAAACCGGTTTTTCAGATAGTTGATTTCGAAATTAATTAACAAAAATCCTGTTCTGTTCAGTATTATGAGTCAGATAAATGAGAAGTATTTATAGATTGAAAAATTAAATTAATATTATCGCGATTTCATGATAATCTTAATAAATGAACTAAGAAGGCTGTGATGGTTTGGCCATTTGAAGAATATGAATAGTGTGAAACCCTGAAATGGTTGCTAAGTAATAAAGCTAAAGAACAGGTAGAGCTATAACTGGATGGCAGGACATTATAAACACAAACCTATCCGTTCTAGACACCAGCATTGGTGAGAAACAAGCTGGTGTAGGGACCGATAACGGTGTATTATTTAAAAGTCTATGACCCATAATGAGTTATGGAGCCAACTGGTAACTTACTAACTCATCATCACGTTACACGCTTCCTCTCTGAACCGTTTCTCGCAGTTTCCCTCGCCTCATCCAATTCATACATCTTCTTATGCAAGCTCGTCTATTGTGAAGGTTAATTTATTCCAGGTTTACCTGGTCACATCAAGTCTTCCAAAGATGTCGGTACTGCAATTCTGGTGCCGTCACATGGCCATGTTACATGGATTTAATGGAAGCAATTCATTTAACGCATTTAATGGAAGAAATTCCCGATTGATTTTTCATACATTTTATCGCTTAATAATAAAAACGTGCGGAATAGTTACAGATATGCGTTTCCATAGCCATAAAGAACTTGAAGAATTAAAATGTCATAAATTATTTCATAATAATTATTTTTAGATATTTTTATTGAAAGATAAGGTCATCAGGTTATTCTGTGAAATTCCATGTTTCAAATTATGTTTTTTTAGCAATCATTATTTTTACTGTAAATATTTGTGTACCATTTTTAAATTAAATTAAATGTTTAAAATATGTTTTACTTTACTTTGTAATACACACACACAATATGAGTTATTAAATTACTACTATAGTTTCGAGAGGAGCAGTCCCTCTCATCATCAGTATAGATAATAACTAACTAAAATACAAAATTTATCAATCTAATCGGGTAGGTCAGGGGGGCGCGCAGTGGGGAAGGGTATTTTTTTCCCGAACAGCTCTAGAAGTGATGAAGCGGACTGAAATGTGATATTATTTATTAATGTGTTTCTAGAATTAATTTTTTTACGATTTCAACGGTTTCCAAACTATTCATTATCCATCCTCTATGAGGAACCGAGTGGAGTAATTTTAATTTGTGACTATCGGCTATCGATTAGTGTTAATAATATGATTAGAAAATTCGGAAAAATTGTTATTTTTTAAGCAGCGGCGATGTTTTTTTATTCGTGTGTTTAAGTTTCTAGTGGTTTTGCCTATATATCTTTTCACAAATGTCCCAATAATTGATAAAAATAATATTTTTATTGATTTACTAAATAATTCTAAACTGGATGAGGAAAGATCAAATGGATCAAGAAAATTTCCAATTTCTATCTAATTAATGAAATTCAAAGGTACACATGTTTTGCGTATTTAGCCAATATTTTTATTAGGTTCACAAATAAACTACCATTGCGAAATGTATGATTAATAGAAAGTTGACCAAGTAAGATAAAAAATATCCAAACAATACACGTATTTTTACTTGCATGTCACAAAAACCGATTACTCATGGTATTGAAAAAAGAAATGAGTATAAAAAAGCGGACAATATAATTGTGTAAATATGATACAATAATTCACCAAATTTATTAATATATAAATTATTTTCTATTGTATTATATTATTAAAATATTGAATTGTTAATTATGTAAAACTGCTCCAGAACAGGTTTTACCCTAGTGAGGCGTTATAAGCTAATGTAAAAAAGTATATTTGTAATTATGATAATATATAATACTAATAAATAAATAAAATAACGTTTTTTTTCACTCATACCGGAAATGAGCAATATATTTGCCACTCACTCTGTAACGGAATTTAACCATATTTACCAGTAAACCGGTATTTTATTTTCTTTTAGATTTTGATTCTTTAATTGTCATTTTTTATTACTACATAAATACCATATGAGAATAACTGCCACAGTACAGGTTTTTACCTAGTGTGGCAGTTATTAGTATCTTGTATTAACTAATGTAAATGTAAATAAACAATAAACCTGTTAACTCAAAATCGGTAGCGTGTACCCTACCGCTTATCTCACTCAATGTTTGTACATTTTTTTAGCTCATGGTATCTCCGTTGTCCTTGCCAAGTGTATAAAACTCAGAACTTTGAAATATTTTTGTTTATTTTGTATGTTGATTGTATATGTGTAGCAGATATGTTCCCAACATAGTTATTCTTTCGCAGTTGTAAGATGAATAGTTTCTTACCTGGCACACCGGTAGCAGTCGAATATGGCCATGAAGGCCTGGCGGAACTTCTTGTTCATGAAGCAGTAGGTGATGGGGTTGCAGCAGGAGCTGATGTAGGCCAGCAGCTGCACGAGCGCCACCCCGGTGCTGCCCACGTACTTGTACAGCAGCTCCGGACTGAAGAGGTACACCTGTGCAAAACGAAAAAAAATTAGGAAAAATACCGATTTTTCGGGTTAAATGCGAGGGTCATTTTTACTAAGTAAGTAAAAATCACAACTGGTCATAATTAATAAATTTTGTTATACCAGAAATTCCGGTGATCGTTGGATGAATATTTTTTATAATTTTTTTTTTTTGTCGCTGTGTCTGAGTATTTTTTGGTTCAATAACCATCATTTCATTTTTGTTTTTAACCTGTATTAGATTTATACTTAAACACATCCATATTCTACTGTTTAAAAATATTGTTTTCTTCACATATTTTATATGTACTCTTTGGAGTGAAATAATTCTGCTCCTTATTTAATCTTATACTATTGTCAACAGTCAAGTCTTGCAAATTTTTTAGTGTTTTGATTGAATTATTTATAAATTTCTTAAGATCAATTTCTTTTTGTTTTATCGGTAATATAACCCGGTTTATAAATTTAAATTAAATATTTACTTATTATGCCCTCTGTTATATAGTATGTAGTATAAGAATACCTACTATTGGCTATTAGTGAGTAACAAATTTTTTTATACTGTCATCTATTTCAGAGTAGTCATTATATTTTATTGTATATTTTAATTTTAATTTGATGTATTGTTGTAAAACCGATTTCGTATACCGTACTCACTTGTCAAATTTGATGTCATTAATTTGTGTTTTCATGATTTATTCCTTACAGTATAATATCACATATAGTTGATTCAAATATTTTCACTATGTCGTTGTACTTGATTCTAACTCGTTATTAACAGCTGGCAGCCAGAGTGACAGCCAGGTCATCGAGAAGTAGAAGATAAGACGTGTAACTGGCAGAGAGACGCCGGCTCATCAAGGTGACAGCCAGTTAGTCCGGAGGTAAAGACCAGGAAGTGTTACCGGAAGAGATTGATTCCGCATGAGACTCCTGAAACGGGACAACAGATAGCAGATAGATGCTCAAGATAGCAGGCAGGCAGGGTGACAGATAGCCCATCGAACCGGAATTAAACCAGCGACCAGGAACAGGAGGCTGGACCAAGGTAAAAGGCGGAGAAAGTAGGACACAGAGTGGCCCGACAGAAAGTAGAGACCTGGTGGCACGACTAGCAGAAGAACAAAGGACATATTGCCATCACTAAGACGGCGCATACCCTCAACCGGCCAGACATCGAACACAGGAGGACTTGAGACACGACGAGGATTAATGATAAAGTAAATTATTTTTGATTTAATTTAGACAAAATGATTCTCGTTCAGCTAGTAGTAATTGTAAATTTACACTGTATTTATTCATGTTTAGATATTATTTATAATTAGTTATAAAATATATACTTCCCATATTAAAATTTAAACATAGACCGTTTTCTAGAAATCCATTTGTGTTTCCATGATTAACGTATTTCCTCCAACATGACCATAAATTATTAATAGTGATAACTCGGAATCAATCTCCCCTATTCTAATCACCTCATTAAGAGGCCCCAGTACAGGATTTTTGTGTTTGCTCTCGATTTTGCTAAATTTAACGTAAACTTCTTAAATCATTTTTCAAAACCAAAGCTAAACAGGCTTTTAATCAATTTTATTATGATAGATCTAAAAAAAATATGAACAAATATATTGTTATAACATCAAAAAAATTATAAGCCCAAAACACTATTTTAGTTTTCATGCAATAGACTTATGTTTGGTACACTTAATCTCGTATATTTTCAAATAAAGACCAAATATTTTATTTAAAAATTGAAGTGGTGCTATTCAGACATTAATATTTTTCGATAAGTTGTTGGACAGTCCAACCGAAGTCTGATTTGAAAGAAAAATGATCTTTTAACAGACTATACGATTCAATCAATCAATCAATTAGAATTTTTGAGTACAGGGTACAACTTTTTGAATATTTTTATATTAATGACAGTGAAAATTTCTTAGTACGCATGTACAATTTAGTTAAAATAATCGATGTTTTAATGGTTTTATGGATACTGCAATATAGGAAACAGAACGTTTAATTTTTGTCTTTTTTAAAACAATATATTTAACAACTTGTCGAATAATATTTATGTCTGAATAGTATCACTTCTTCTTCAAACTGTATAAATCAATTTGTAAATAAAATATTTGGTCTTTATTTGAAAGTGTACAAGATTTAGTGTACCAAAAATAACTTCATTGCATGAAAACTAAAATAGTGTTTCGGGGTTATAATTTTTTTGATATTATAACAATATATTTGTTCATATTTTTTTAAAGAAATGCTACAACAGTAAACAGATCTATCATAATAAAATTGATTAAAAGCCTGTTTAGCTATGAGTTTTGCAAAATGATTTAATAAGTTTACGTTAATTTTAACAAAATCGAGAGCAAAACTAGAGGGAAAACTAGGATTATCAAAATAAGTTCTCGAATATTTCAACGAGTCAATGCTGATGAATAAGATCGCGTAGTATTCTGCTAAAGACAATTTTCCCTTCGATTAATCAAAGCTGGTCCTTTACTTTAAGCATTTTAAAATTTACCCTTCAAGAACATAATCTGGTATCATCAGGAATGTATAATAGGTAGTTTGTGGATAACTTACGACTCGACGAGTCAAGTAATTGTATGGAAAGGGTTCGTGACTAAAAAGGTACAAAAAATAAGGTGGCTTTTCAGAATTTCTGAAAGAAAAGTCATTTTCAGGATCTGGAGCTCAAAACGAATTACTTATACGTAACATAAATCTTAAATATGTATAAATCTATAAATTTATTATTATAACATTTTTAATTACTTACATAGGTACAAATATATGTATATAACACATCGGGTTGCAGTCAGAACAATGAAATATGCTTCACTTATATGTAAATCCTTATATATGATTATATATTGTCAGATAAATATTTAGAAATATCGCACTCCCGCAAATATAGAGTCATATCGCAAAAAAGTGCATTTTACAAGAAAGCGAAAAAAAGAAAAAAAAATTACGTTTTTATTTTTTTTCTTTTTTTCCTTTGGTCATTATTTTGAGTCTTATATATTGTTATATTCATAAAGAAACAAGCTTTTGTATGGTATGGAAGTCATTACATTTCCTTTTGAAAAATTTGAGTTGTGACTCTTTTTTATTTCACTTTAAGAGGTTTTTAAAATAAAATACTGTGAATTTTGAGTTATAACAAGGATTTTATTATTTCAAATCAGAATAATGTAAGGAAATGACAAAATGTATAATGAAATGACAAAATATTAAGCATTTAGTTCCTCCCGATTTCAACTCAGTGACTGTCTAGTTGTAATTATTTAACTTTCTTTTATAATAAAACACCGAACGCGTCTCCCTGTGGCAGTGGTAGGTGTGGCCTGCAGGTCATAGGTATCCACCACGAAGTTTTTTGAAGCTTTCAATTTATCCGCCTCTTTTTCTTGCCAGGATAGTTTTTTTTCATTATTGTGTCTAACAAATTTTTCTTCAAGCTTGGTTTTATCGTTACCTGTAGCATTTTCATACGCTACAGAGAGTTCACACCTATCTTTTTTGGGGACAAAGAATCCTAAGTTAAATTCG
>JADDOH010000654.1:0-15971 GCA_016648135.1 Agrypnia vestita | reverse complement strand
AAAGTAGACAACAAAACCTTTAATAAAATAAATATTAATATATTTTGTTATATGAATATTTATTATTTTATTATAATTTTAAACGCTGCAAAATGATGATGTTTGGAAGTGAACCCTGGTATTGGCAAAGAAGGAATGCAAGTAGACTGAATGCGGTGGAAATGCGGTCACTAAGACGCTTGTTTGTGTAAAGTCTTTGGTCGATAGAGTGAGGAATGAACAAATTAGAAGTGAATGTAATGCTGGCTGCACTCTGGTAGATAGAATAAAGAAAGGAGTGCTGGGATGGTTTGGTGTTGAAGGCAACAGGAATAGAGGGCGTCCGCGAAAGACCTGTCATGATCAGATACTACAAGTATTTGAGGATGGCCCTGTTAAAAGCCTCAACAAGATGAGATGACTAAGAAGATGTATGAATGTGGCCGAAGTAAAAGCGGTGTGTCAGGATAGAAGAGTGTGGCGTTCAATCCTCTCTGCCTATCCCTGTGGAGAAACGGCGTGAAGGTTAGTTTGTTAGTAAAATGCCATGCAGCCTAGATAGCGAAACACACAAAAACACTTGGAAAAATCGCATAGATCTTAACGGATAACATTAAAATAATCAATCGTATCTACATTGAGCACTCTTTGTCGTCGAGTTTGTTCTTCACTCGACGAACTTAAACACAATAACTGCTCGACATCGCTACCTGAAAACATTTTTCCTTGAAAATGTAGCAGCACCGTATTTATGTACATGTTAAACATACAGCGTGAAACGCAAAATGACAACGGATCTAACCTTAAAAAATAATACGTCGATCTGTCATACTTCTGTCAATTTCAACTAACGGACCGTAAACTGATGGTTCGACTGTCGGTATCGGCCGTCGGTAAAATTTTACTAAAATTTGACTAACGGATTGTTATAAGACGAAAATGACTAAACATGAAATATTTAGTTATTTTAGTCTTATAACAAAAGTGAAAAAAATGACTAAAATGAAAAAAATTACTAAACAATTTTCATTAATCAATTAGAAAACACATACAGAAAAAAAAATTAACTAAAAAATATTTTAAATGCCGTTTGTATAAAATTTCGGTTTATTTGGTCTGAAATTTAACTAACGGACGTTTATAAGACCGGCCCTTAATTCTGCTACGCGATACGGGTAACTGTTAGCAGACGGTTGTTTCATGTTACATGAACAGTTATTGTTTTGTGCCACCGGCGGATGGACGCAAGAAAATGATATACACTCATTATGTGGGACGAAACAGTTTTCCTTTGTTTTATTAATTTAAGAAGCTTTCTGTGCTATTCCGAAAATAGCAATATTAGGATGTCGGATCTTTTTGGCGGCATTTAATAGACGGAAATTAAAATAAAATATAAATGAGACGTTGGTGTACGTCGGTATTCGTCGTACTTAAATAAGAAGATTTGTATATTTTCATGTATCTCTCTCAAAGTAAATGCAATTACTTGTGAAGTCTGATTTGACAGCTGGACTCGGCGCAAACGTAACCTCACAATTCTCATGTTTCGACTTAAATTACATGAAATAGGTACTCATGCAGTATTTAAAGGTTATATAAAAAAAATTATTTCATATGCACTTATTAATTTTTTTCTCAAATGATGAATTATGGCAAAATGTTCATTGTCGAGTTGGACCATAGAAAAGCGTTATATATATATATATGTTAGTATTAATTTCTTTGGGGGTAACCCGCGTCAAAATCCTCAGAAGGATCATTCGTCAACCTACGTTTCGCCTGAATCACAACAGGCATCTTCAGGGTGGCTTGTTAATAAATTTCCGTTACGAGGAGTGTGAGCACGTTCGTTCGTATCGGAAGTTATTATCAAGTCTGGCAAGTCAAAATCTAAATTTGGGTACTTCGGTCATTAGTAGCCTTAATGTTTTTTGGGAATTTTGTATTGAATATTGGGTATTCCCGGCCATTGTTGTCTTAATGGCGTTTGTCTGGCTCCGTGTGATGCGCTTTGTACTCGATGTTGTTAGACTCTATTTACATTTGATTTTGATGGATAACCGTCATGTACTTCTTTCTCCCTCTGATCGTACCACCGACGTATATCTGCGACGCGTTTATTTTTTATTTTTATTTTCGTCTATTAAGTGTTGGGATAAACATTTGACGTCCCAATAATGCTACATTCAGAATAGCACAGTTTATTTTATATATTATATAACGACTCAAAATAATTTATATATTTATACGTTATAGACTCCAGATGAAAGCAGACCGAAAAAATAATTTCGATAAAAAACTCGTATATCTACGAGAGCCCTCAAAACAAACCCTAAAAGCAATAATTTTTCACATATTTAACGTCATTATTTATAGTTATTTGCAACATATATCCTCATTAATTAATAGGCTGTTCAGCGGCCAGGTTGTAGATTAGATTTGGAATGCGAATTTTCGGATGCTATTAGTGACTTGAAGTATTTGAGATATAAACGGCAGAATTACAAGCGAAGGTATTATAATCAACTAGCTGTTTATACCCGGCGTTGCACGAGTTAAGGATTGAGTTGAAAATAAATTTGTGGGGGAAAACAAAGGTTAGATTCGAACGGTATCGAAAATATATCAGTGGGAAGAGAAGGGGTAAAAAAAGAGGGGGGAAATGTCGTCTATATTACCCGCTGAGTCCTAAAGCATAAGTATGCAAAATTTGAATCGAATCGGACAAACGCACAGTAATTCGCCTAGAACAAGCCAGGTGGACAAAAGTCATTTCAAAGAATCCATTAATTAATGATACCATGACAATAACAACCCCTCATCGGTCACAATTCGAGATAATAATTATGGAAAAAATTCCAGAGCGATGATTCATAAGCGGTTGAAGTGAAGTGATAAGGTAATTCCATTTACGGATACAATTTAGTTGCAATTTTGCAGTGTTTTCAATAACATCTAACAAGTTTAAAAGTGAATATTATAACGTTTTCTGTGATGGATTTTACTTTAAAGGGTATGTTTTTTTTAAATTCATTTATAATTTGATTCCAATTAGAGACAATATATGTTATAAAACGTTTTGAAAAAATCACGTAAAAATTTTAAAATTTTTTTCGTTTTTAATTTTTCAACGTATATATCTTTTTGTACTTACTTATGTCCATGGGCTAATTTTTAGATATTATAAAGCGACAATCCTAAGCTATTTAACAACATATAATTTAGTCCCCCATATTCGCACCATTTAAAAAAAAAATTTTTTTCAGAATGTGTGTGCTCTCTTTCAAAAATGGAGTTTTTTGAAGAATGGCGGAAGCACAAGAAAGAAGAACGAAATTCTCGTCTAATGGATTTTATAATGCAAAAATTTAGCATTACGGATGTGACTCCTGATTTAAAGAGGTGTTTACAGTTACAAATTTCAAGGTTTTCGTCACAATTGTCTGAAAAGTGGGCTGCAGCCAATAATACGACGGACCGTTTTATAAATCAAAATAAAAGTTGGTTAGAGAACGCAGATTTAAAATTTAACGTAAGTGTGCATCAGCCCTGTGCTTCCTCATCATATGGAGGAAATCGGCATCAAGGTCGGCCCAAAAAGATGTTTGAAGACTCGTCTTTCAAAACGAGAAAACGTAGGGTTGAAGACTTAGTGCAATCGCGAAGTACCAGTGAGTTGACCCTAGCTGCTGAAGTAGCAAATCGTTTGTCGGGTCACAGAAAGGTGGCAACTTTGATACGAAAAATTTCGGATTCTTCAGGGAAAAGGAAATCTGGTGATGTTATTTGTGATGGTACGCAGTTAAACAGTGACGAGGCATTAGCTTATTACGTAGACTCTAAATGCACCAGTTACTCTTATAAACAGACACGAAAGTGGTCATTGAAGGCGGGACATCGAGTGTTTCCATCTTATTATAGTTTATGTAAGTCCAAAGAGTTGTGTTATCCTTCAGATGAACATATTTCTGTGTCAGAAACGCGCGCCGAAATTAAACTTCAAGCCATACTGGATGAAACCACTGAACGTTTAATTGAAGCGCAAAGAGAAGTTTTAAATAACGTAAATACCTAACGTTTTTCTATTTGGGATTTTGTTTGCGTTTCTTGTATTATGACTATGTATCTATATTTGATCTTATTTTAAAAATATTTTGGCATTTTATCGTTTAATATTTTGTGAATGAATATCGTTGTATTTCATTTTAGTCCTTGTTATATATTATTCCAATTTAAATTTGAGAGCATCTTTTTATTTTGAAATTCCTATTTCTGTGTTAAATTGTGAACATAATTTTCTTGTTATAACAATGTCGATTTTTACTCCCTTTATTTTAACTCGTAGCGCCTGCGGTTTGTTGTCTGCCAGAAAAATTTGGATCGATTTTTAACCCTTTTCCCGTGATTCATTCAAGCTGAAACTTTGCAGGCAGTCTCGTGCCGACAAGTAAAAAGATCTAACAAATTATAATTTTGGATTTTTAGAATTTTTTTGGTTTTTAAAATTGGAATCAATACAAATGAGTAATGTACCCGACGCGTGCAGTAGGCACGAAACCTGATTCATTGAGAATGGGAGTATAATAAAACCTTTGTTTTTTGGTTAGTTTTAAAAATTTTATTCAGTACCTACTTAAGTTTTTTAATATAAATATTCTAAATTATCAAAAAATGTGAAATTATTCAATAAAACAACAAAGTATTATTAATCATATTCTTTAAATATTATTTTAATTCATTCACAATCAAATCGTAGAACAAAATGTTTTTGTCCAGCTAGCTTGTTCTAGACGAATCACTGTGAAACGGTGTAGATTTGTATAGAGAACAGACAGACAGACATTGAGTTTTATAGGTATAGATATATATATTATAGACATCTCATAGAGAGGATGCTATTTTATATATGCAAAATTAAGTATGGAAGTCTACTTTTTGGGTATTTATAGGGCTTACGACGTATGGCTATAGCAAAATAGCTTCGTTTCTATGAGACGTCTATAATCAAACATAATAATTTCGTTGTCTTTCCATTTTCCATCTGCCCGTCCGTCTGTCTGTTTGTTTGTCCGTCCGTAACTTCATGCAACATCCGTAATTTATTTCGAGTTCACGGCTTAAATACCAAATTAAACGGCCGGAGACGTGGCTTGAACCCCGAGCCAGCAAACCCGAACCGGCTGCTCTACGCACTTTGCTACCGCCGCCATTCCGTGGACCGCCAAAAATATACTATAAATATATACTAGGGCTTGGCAAGGACGTGAACCAATGTTCCGTCATTTTTGACGGGTAACAGCTAGTATACAGGGTGTACCAGAGCTAGCAGCAGAAACTTTGCAGGTAGATTACAACCTATGTTATGGGTCTAAAATGTTCAAGCAACCATGATATAATGTTACCTAGGTCATGGTTGCTTGAACATTTTAGACTCATAACATATGCGGTAATCTACCGACAAAGTTTCTGCAGCTAGTTCTGGTACACCCTATATATTGATTAATGATGTTCCTCTGGCGATAAAATGCAATATTGTATTCTTGAAAATTTTGAACATACATAATATATTTTGAAGATATTAAAGTTCTTATGAATAAAATAAAGTTAATTTTAATAAGAGCAATAAAAATTTTAATACCTATGACACGACACAATATTAACCTACAGGTACAGAACTAAGTATTATCACCGATTGAGAAAAATAAAATAAACAATAGCTAGATAATGAACGATTGATCAATTTAATTAATTTAGTCGCTCTACTGAACGACAAAATATTAATTATATTTAAATGCCCGTTTTGTGTGTCGTGCTTCTTGATATCGGCAGCGTTGCCATTTCTGGTGAAGGAGATAAATAGAGAGAAAAGCAGGGGAACAAGACGGCTTCAAGCCAGTAATTAGGGAATTGTTGGAAATAACTCCTTATTCGAGGACAAACCGCATTTATTCTTTCACTAACCAACTAACTCAACATCACGCTGTTTCTTCGCAAGGAAGGCAGCGAAGATGTAAACTAATTACAGAGAATTATGAAAAATAAAGTTTATAATCTAGGTACATATATTTATAAATAAACCTGACAAATATTTCGCTGAAATCTGTTGAAAAACATTTTTTCCCCGTTTATTTATTTAAAACTAACGCCTAAGCTAAGAGCTTCTTCAGAAAACTGAAGATTCTACTTACAACATTTTTAGTGATCTGATCATAATAGAATATACATTCAAATTTATATCGTTGAATATATTTAAATTCAAAGTAAGCTTGCTCCAAAAATAAAATATTCTTAAAACAACATTTTTTCATGCTTATTAGTATTTTATAAAGATTTCCAGCCGTTAGTTTCTGGCGTTGCACGGGATTGAAAATTAGTTATAATATAAATAGCAGTAACGGATGTGACTTTATTTTGTGCAGATCATAAATCAATCAATATATATATATATAAAGAAACCCGTGTTTCCCTACCCGCCAAGTTTTCTCCACAATCAGCCACAACCACCCAACGGTGTTTATGGTGGTAGATAGCCCTTGGTGTCACATCGAAAATATGCGAGTTTGGTGGGGGTGGCTGTGCGCGGGTGGGAGTGGGTGACGAAAATGTGCTTTCTAGCACATTGTTTTGTTATGGAAAGACCGCAAATGCTTCAAATTGTTTCAAAATAGGCGCGCCGACTGGGTCGGTGAATCTGGAAGGTTCCGGAAAAACCTGCTCTAGAAAGTACTGGAAAGAGAAGGTTCTAGAAAATTCGCGAAACTTCTGTAAGATTCCAAACTGAGTGGCGTAATGTGTCGGTGGGTCTAAAAGGTTCCAGAAAATTCGATTAATCTCTTGAAAGTTCTAAAAGAGAACGCTCTAAAACATTCCAGAAAGTTCTAGAAGGTTCCAAACTAAGTGGCGGAGTGTGTGGGTGACTCTAGAACAGCGGTACTCAACCTTTTTTTTCTTCGGGCCGCATACACGTGTTTGCTAAGTTACGCAAGCCGCAACATTATACCGATATGACAAAAAAAAAAAAGTATTGGTTGAAATCCGTTTGATTCAAGATTAGGGCGCTGCCACATAATTAATCAACAAATATATTTTAAACTATAAAAGAATGATACTAATACTTATCGCTTATCAGCATACCAGCCAATACCAGCTCAAATATTAACAACAGCTTATTTCCCTATATGAAATTAATTTTCATCTTATCTGTATACTCTGTATCTGTATACTCAAAATACAATAAAAATAACTCAAAACTAATGTTAATCCAAGCGTTTAGTTTAGCGTCATAACAAAAATAAATAGATTAATAAATGCAAACGAAAACCGATACCTTATTACAGACGTAACGAGGAACGAAATGTTAAAAGGAAAAAATGTCCAGAGTTGCACGGACCACATTATGGTGGGAAACCATAAAGACACGATACATTAAAAATACAAATAAAAAACAATACCGGTTTGGACATACTCAACATATTGTGTGAATTACTTGAATGATAAAGAAAATTGGAATAATATTTATAGATTTCAAAAAAGCATTGACGCACTAGAACACGAGATTTTACTGACAATAATGGATGGACGTGGAATACGAGGACCACTAAAAAATGACTAAGAAATTACATGACAAACACAAAACATACACTGTGTATTTGAAACTATCTAGGCATGTTTGAAATAACAAATTCGTTCTTCAACTATAGAAATCACTGGTTTTAAAATGACAGAAATTTGTTTTCTTTTGTTCACGGGTATTTCAAGATATTCAAAACTTACGATGGCAGATTTTTTTAATCACGTTTCTGATGATAAATGTGTTTCGGGCCGCATACAAAAGCTTGGCGGGCCGCAGGTTGAGTATGGCTGCTCTAGAAGGTTCCAGAACGTTCGATAAAGTTCAATGAAGGAGAACCTTCTAGAAGATTCCCGAGTGTTTTACAAGGTTCTAAACAGTGTGGAGGTGTGTGTCGGGGAGTTTAGAAGGTTCCAGAACGTTCGATAAAGCTCTAGAAAGTTCTAAAAGGAGGATGTTCTAGAAAGTTCCCGAGTGTTCGTGAAGGTTCTCGAATGCTTTAAAAGTTTCTGGAAACAGAAAGTTCAAGAAGTTTCTATAAAGTTCCAAACTGAGTGGCGGAGTATGCCCGTGAGTCTAGAAGGTTCTAGAACGTTCGATAAAGCTATAGAAAATTCTGGAAGGAAAAGGTTCTAGAAGATTCCCGAAAGTTCTATAAAGTCATAAACTGAGTGGCGGAGTGTCAGTGAGTCTAGAAGGTACAAGAACGTTCATGATGGTTCTCGAATGCTCTAGAAGGTTCTGAAAGGAAAACGTTCAATAAGGTTCTATAAGGTTCCAAACTGAGTGGCGGAGTTTGTCGGTGAGTCTAGAAGGTTCCAGAACGTTCGATAAAGCTGCAGAAAGTTCTGGAAAGAGAACGTTCTAGAATATTCCCAAAAGTTCTATAAGGTTGTAAACTGAGTGCGAAGCGTGTCAGTGAGACCAGAGGATTCTAGAACGTTAAATAAAGTTCAAGAATATTCTAGAAAGAGAACGTTCTAGAAGATTCTTTATTCTTCTAAAGAAAGTTCCCTAACGCTCCAAACAGTGTGGTGGAGTATGTCTGGGGATCTAGAAGGTTCCAGAACGTTCATTAAGGTTCTGGAAGGAGAAAGTTTAAGAGGGTTCTATAAGATTCCAAACTGAGTGGCTGAGTTTATCGGTGAGTCTGGAAGGTTCCAGAAGATTAAGAGAAGGTTCCAGAATGCTCTAGAAAATTCTGGATGGAGAAAGTTTCAGAAAGTTCTAAAAGGCTCCAAACTAAATTGCGGAGTATGTCGGCGAGTTTTAAAGGTTCCGGAAAGTTTTAGAGGTTTCGGGAATTCTACAAGCTATAAGAAAGTTCTACAAGCTATCAGAAAGATCTATAAGGTTTCAAATTGTGTGAGAGAGTGCGTCGGTGGGTTAAGAGGTTCCAGAAAGAATTATAATGCTCTAGAAGGTTCTGGAAAGGGAAAGTTCTAGAAGATTCCAGAAAGTCCTATAAAATTTCGAAATGCTCTAGAAAGTTTTGGAAGATTCCCTCTAGAGTGTAATGATTGTGCGCTAAAATATCTGTTGATATTTTGGCAAAGCGAAGAAGGTCCAGCAAGGGAATCTTATCACAGGTGCCGAAACCAGCAAAAAAGAGACGTCAACACAATTCTATGCTTACCGAATTATGGTCCCGAGCGAAGCCGGGCCAATCAGCTAGTATCTTATAAAAATTTATGCAATATTTGGTCAAGACTAAAAAGATAAGTAAACAGGGGGAGTGTAGTGGGACAACTATATTTTATTCAGGACTCTAGAGTGCATCTGAACAAAACTTACAAGGTGTTTTGAATAATACAAATTTGTATTGGCGGGAAATGGGCGGGGATGGAGTGGCCATAAGGAGATAGGGTGGAGTTTCACCCATGAACCTTCCCAAGTAATTTCCGAAATTCGATTAGGTGATATTCATAGATTATACAACAACAGTCTTATAAGTCTTTCAACATACTTAACATTTTCGTATGTTTTGTGCACTTCATTGCTCAAAGTTAAGCAAAATATTGGGTCATTCCCCAAACTGCAGCAGGAGCAGAAAATAAGCAGTCCTTGTTGGAGTACATACCTCGACACGTTTTTCGTAAATTTCTTAAATTTTGTGGTATGCGTAACTGATTTTGCGAACTCCCGATTTTTGTATACTCAGAAAAAATAATTGACAACCAACAACGAGAATTTGTAGAGGAGAGGTCAACTGCATCTTTAAAATAGCTTAATAATTGGAGGTCTTTGCTGTAAAACGTGTTGTAAAGATTTTAGACATTTAAAAAGGTCGCACAAATTATTACTTGAAAAAATATAGTTTTAGCTGAACTGAAGCTGAATATTCAAAATAAATTTTTTGAACACTAAAAATAAAAAATTGTCGGGCAAATTACCAGCGATGACGCTACTTTGTAAGAGTATTAATTCTATTAGATATTATATCTCATTTTAGTACGTTACAATTTTACCTATAACCATTTAAAAATACATACAAGCACTTGCTCAGTATAAATAATACTACTTTAACGAAACAACCTATGTTTCTCAATTTATTAAATAAATATAAAATGTATGTTTTTTGAAAATCTCATTTTTAGACTGCGGCTCCAGGTAGCCTTTTTTTTCTTAACATTATAAACTGTCGATTTTTCTGAAAAAAATAATAAAACTATAGCATCCCCCTAATTTTTTAATTAACTCCTTCAATTTAACATCTGTAACTATTTTGGCATGTAATGATTTACTAATACTTTGAATTCTTGTAATGCATTAAAAAATAATGCCCTTTTTTTCAAGCAAAAACTTCTGGCTTGATTGACCAGCGAATACTGGACAAACGGACACAAAAATCGTCCAAATATCGTGAGTCTAAAAGATCCCACTGGCCATGCCACCGTGATTCCTTGCCACCTCGCTGAAATTTCACATTACAACCCAGAAAGAGAGAGAAATTAAAAGAAGCTTCTTAGTTCGGTTTCCGAAAAACGACGATCTCCCGGCTACTCCTCTCGGTTTTCGGATGCGTGACTTCTCGCCTCCTTGACTGCTCGCTCTTCTTCTGCTGGGCTCATTATTTCACGTCGTAGTGAGAGGGATGCTTCTACTTCTGATCAGCTGCTTTTCTGCCAATTGACTCTGCTAGCCAGAAAGTCCTCACTGCTGACCGCATCCCATCAATGGGACGCGCACCCCCCAATCCACCAGGAGTGAGGGAAACGGCTACTCGCCTATCTCCCACCAACCCATTTAATTTTTGAGCGGTATTGTTGCCTAGTTCGTTTCGGAGAATTCTAACTACTTCAATAGAACCATGAAGGCTTTGAATTTCTACTCAGGGCCATAAAGATTCCGTACAAGCAATCCACTCGCTGTAAATGTCACCGGTGTGTTGTCAGCTCGAATGGAATTCACACATTTAATATCGAAAGAATGCCAAGAATATTTTCAATTATTATTATTGAGTACGCATTCTCACGTAAAAATAACTATATCCAATAGTTTCGCAATACATCAATTCATTGATGTATTAATTAACTCTGCGTTCGACTCTTTGTAATTCTGATATGGATTTGCAGAAAACTCTTGTTTTTAACTTCTTCATTTTTATTTTTTTTACTTAAAATGATCCCATATTTTTTTTAATAACTTAGAAACAAATGTTTTTATTTCCAAATTTGTGATTATCGAGTTTCTATAAACTTACCTCCGAGACAATAAATTCTATAATTCTATTCTGCATTTGATAATTTTACGAATGTCTTATTCCTAATATTCGTCATTGTATTGCTCACTCCACCGCACTTCGATTAGGGAATGAGATTTATAATGTGTTTTATCGTAAGATTTATAGGTTTATGGCTATGTTCTGATGCAAGGCATCTTCGCAGCCTGTTTACATGAAAGTGGGTTAATGTACAAATATCAAAAGATTTATTGAAAATTCAAAAAATATTTTATGATTATACACAATTGATATCCTTATTGGACCTCCATTAAGGATATATGATTAATCCAAACGAGGAAAAAAATAATTGACTCATTCCAAAACGTGACATATTTTTCTATTAAAATATGATTGCAGGATGAGAACGATATCAATTATACAGGTTTGTAAAACTATTTATTTTTAGAGAAATTTAAAATAAATTAAATTTTAATAATTTTTGTTAATGAAATTCAAAATGAATTAAATTTAAGGAATATTATTATTACTGAAATTTAAAATGAATTAAATTTAATGAATATTATTATTACTGAAATTTAAAATAAATTAAATTTTAATAAATATCAATTATACAGGTTTGTAAAACTATTTATTTTTAGCGAATTTTAAAATAAATTAAATTTTAATAATTATTGTCAATGAAATTCAAAATGAATTCAATTTAAGGAATATTATTATTACTGAAATTTAAAATGAATCAAATTTAATGAATATTATTATTACTGAAATTTAAACTAAATTAAATTTTAATAAATATCATTATTACTAGTATCATTATTAAGTTTTGAGGGTTAACTATTTTTAAGTGTTACGGCTGTTTCAGCTTGCAAGGCCATTATCAAACAGTGGATATACCACGTACAAACGACTTATTTATAAAAAAATTAAGTTACCACTTCCCCTTTTGAGTAATTAGATATTTGTGGTGTAGCCCTATATTAATGTTCGTTTTTTCCCGGGCACTTATCATTAAAGATGCCTCGGTTTACGTTATGCTTAATTATCAAAATTCCCCGTTTTCTTCAAGATTATTTATAAGTATTATTTTAATTAATGTCCTTGATTTTGGGTTTTCAAAGATATTGAGAAGTGGAGAGAATATCATTTTTTGTTGACTGTTTAAAAGTTTTATGTTTAGATCATTTTTATATTTATTTATTTCTAGTTGCTCGAGTAAATTCATCCTAAAACCTTTTGTTTCTATATGTAAAGATTTTGGCTCGTTATCACCTAGCGGCACGTGGTTTTCATTTAATAATTGCAAATTTTGACTGTAAATTTTTATTTTTACATCAGCGCATGTGTTCCGCGAATCTAGTTAAAAAAGACCGTTTGTCCTATATATGTGATTTTAAGACACTGTGTATTTTTTTTCCACTTATGTAAGGTTAAAGCTATTTAAACATAAATTGGGATAACTTCTCGAGGACCACACGCATAGATTACTTTAAAATGGTTTTCATGTAAGTGAACGGCAGTAGGTCTGTCCGATGTCCTTGGAGAACCAGTTCTGCGGGAGATACATCCTGTTAGTCCCGGCACCGAGGCACGGGGGTACTAGATCATGTACTTCAATAATTGCGGTACAAACCATTAATGGAACACGGCCTTCGCCGCATTTTAGCTTCACGTGATGACTTCTGGAAACTCCAATGATTGCTTGTTGTTTTGTCCTGGCGGTACAGTATTCGTATGGCTATTACTAAATCAGTGAGAACCGAAACATGGACACTAAAATTATAACCACGCCCGGGCGATAAGAGTGAACATGAAGAAGAACAATTTCGAGAACATTCAATTTCAAAAGGAACTAAGCCCCCAACAACAATTTCACCAAAGCATCTCAGGGAAAATAAATGGTTAGATAATGAGAAAGCAGCGGCAGCTTCAACTCAATCTCATACGGGCTCGTATTGGACTCGATCCCAAAAAAAGACTGTGGTCCTCGGCTGCTTTTAAATACTCATCTGGCTGCTGCATCTCATGCATGCGTTATGTCGCGTAGACGGAAGAAAAGAAAAACCATGATATACACTTTTGCAAAATGTCACATTAATCGTTGGAACCATATTTTATAATTTATTGCCCGTGAAATGTGGTCATCACAGCTTTCTGGTAAAATATCACAAAATGACAACCCAGATTATCTTACCGATAAAAATGCGTAGAGACTAACTGCGTTTCAGTTACATTTGGTTTAACTAAAAATTCTAACGTTTTTATTTATTAAGCATTAAATTTAAAAAAAAATTATTGGTATGGACTGAAATGTAAAGATAATAACACATTTGAGGATAAAAACATACTTATTTTCAGTTCTAAATTTTTGATCATTATGCGAGTCGTTTTGCCTTATGAGGGCATTATCTGTCGACATTGATAATGCCCTCATAAGGTGAAACGCGTCTCATAGAAATTAAAAACTAAGAACTAGATAAAAAGCATATAAAAGCATCAACTCTTCTCCTCTTCTCTCAATTTTCCCGTTACAACCATCCTTACACTAGTAATTTCAATGCACTAAGTCAGTACTAACCAATAAATTATTTGTATTTGAACCTAATCAATATAAAAATTCTATATACAAAGTAAGAGATTCTGTTTCTCTCGAATCTTCAGTAGTAAAATATATTAAAAATATTATTAAACTCACATAGAGGTAACAAGGTAAATGTTTTTCACCCAATTTAACGATCATCATTAATAATCTCTACAATGTTATCGCCAAATCAGTAATGTATTTCGTTATTTAACATTTCTTCATAATTTTATTTATTTTATTTTCCATTTTGGAGACGCAAATCGTAAAGTGTTTTTTAAATAGCCTTAGAATATACCGATTATAATTTTAACAAAAGTTATCGCTTAAAGAGTGTTTAACTTGTATATCTGACCAATAACCAATATATACCAATATCTGTGCAACAGCGGGATTCCTTGAAAAAAGGTACGCAATAGATATTTTTCATTTACCGATAACAACATTATAAATACAGTTGTGGGTTTTTCAATATAAAACTTTCTATAAATAGCGTCATGAAGCTAAATATTTGACTTGGATTATGAACCGTAATGTATGCGGACCGACTGATTATTCAAGATTAATTATGACTAATGATAATTCAAAAATGTACCCATGGCAGTGGCGCTCGTCGCGGACATTGTATTCAAATGTATTCCTTTCTGTGGAAAGAAATTCGTACACTCTGCGTGGACTCGAGTGCCGACACGTGCGGCCCCGCGTAACGCCTCGTACTACAGGTACGCTGAACATTCCCCGCTACATCGTTAACTTGCCAACTGACAATTCATATTCATTTTTAAGATAACATTCTTTACAACTAAAAGGTTCACGGATTTACAATTGAATCGATGATTATTAAAATACACTTTTGACCAAAAAAGTTAATTCGGTGATTTAAAAAAAAACTTAATCCCACCTTCTGTGTATAGTTTTCTGGGATATTCTGCCGTGTATATGTGACCTCTCTGGCTGACGTTTCGGATCCCATTACAGGGTCCATCATCAGGGCTGATGTGATGAATGTGTAAAAAATGGTTAATCATAATATTTCATTTGTTATAACACTTTTTACTCCCTTTCTTTTAACTCGCTTGCTTGTCGCTTGTCTGCCGAAAAAACTTTTGATCGATTTTTACCCTTTTCCCGAGATCCAATTGAGCTGAAACTTTGCAGGCAGACTCGTGGCGACGATAAAAATGAAAAATGTTTTTTTTTTACAATTATTATTATATAATTTTGGATTTTTCGAAATTTTAACGGTTTTTATTACTCCCTTTCGTAGCGTTGCCCGACTCGAGCCCGACGCGTGGAGTAAGCGCGAAACCTGTTTCAGCTAATAAATTTAAATAGAAAGGGAGTATGATAAAAACTTGGTTTTTATGATAAAAACTTGGTTTTTATGATAAAAACTTGGTTTTTATATAATTTCTAATATTTCGAATTTACCTGAATGTAATTTACCTACGTAATTTTTATGTAATTAGAAAATTCGGAATAGTTATTAATTTTTAAATATTTAAAATACTTAATAATAATAATGTCAACATTTCTGCTAGTTTTACCTATATAAAAATGACTGCTTTCATCGCTATCATTAATTTATAAATTTAATTATATGTTTTTTTAATTATCATCATGTTCCTTGTTATTTGATATATAATTCTTTAATATATAGATTAATAATTTATATACTAGACACTAGATAATTATATAAACTTTGAGATATTTTTGATTTTTGAATTTGATATATGATTATTTAGAAATACGGTTTTTCTCCAATGCTTTTCAATTTGAAATCTTGATCAAAAAATTAAAGATCTAAAAAACTTTTTATATATTTTTACATTTCACATATTTGTTAATTTATATAATATACTTTCAAAGTGTTCTATAACATTGGAGTGTGGATTTAAAGTGCTTTAAAATGTACGAATAAGTTAGAATTAGGTAATAATAATGTTTTTAAATAATGTGGCCCTTATTTGCTTACCGAAAAACGTAATTTTTATTGAAGCTAATCACAATGAGCTAATTACAATATTTATAGCATTCTTAGATACTTTCAAAATAAATTACTTATTACACAGATATTATAATGGACATAATAAAAGTTGAAAGATTTGAGCTGATGATGAGAGGGACTGCTCCTCTCTAAACTGTAGTAGTAATTT
>JADDOH010000653.1:0-39567 GCA_016648135.1 Agrypnia vestita | reverse complement strand
GGTCGCAACGGTCCACTCCCTTTATTTCAATAATACAACTGACGGTAACGTAATACAATGCTGGCGACGGGTGGAAATCTGACAAGTGTCATAAGGTTGACACCCTTTTTAACTGTTGACTGAGCCGACGATGATATAGGAGAGCAGTACACGGAAATGCAGCGCAACAAAAGGCAGTCCTGACACAAGCCGAGCCCGGGAGAAAGGAAACTCTCCAGCTCCGTTTACCGGATAACTTTTTTTGATTCCAGAAGCGGGCTGTAGCTACTGGGGAAGTGCTCAGGGAGGTGGTGTTGCCGAAGGTGAGGGTCTGCAGCTGATGCACTTGCCTTTTTTCAGACCCTAGGCCCAGCCCCTCCCCCAGCCCCCCCCCCCCCCCCCCCTGCCTGCAGGCCCCCTGAAAAAAAAAAAATGAGGCGGACAATGACAAAACTGAACATGGAATAGACACAGATGGGAAAAAACATCACACCACAAGGCATCGGTTGGACCACCACCTGCACATGCCACCACGCCTAGTGCACTGGACCCCCTGTCGTGCTCTCGCCTGCCCCCTTGCAGCCTGCCTGGTGGGGGGAGAGCGGCGATGAGGGAGCTGGCGGTGGAGCGCGCTGCACTGACATAGACACATCGCATCCTGACATCAAGCAGGAGTGCTCGGAGTACTCCAGGAGGGCCGACCAGCGCGCCGGTGAGCAGTTGATTCCCTTGGATTATCAATCCGTGATTTAGATTCCGCTCTTGGTATAGATATGTACCAAACTTTCATACCCACTCACCACTGCCCTGGGTTCATCGACTGTACAATGATTGCATTGAATTTGTAGATTGTTGGTAGTTTTGAGCTGTTGATAGTTTTGTAGTGCCAAATCCGGTTTTTTTCCTAATTGAGAAAAGGGGTGATAGTAAAATATTACATGCAGCGTCACATGGCAGACATACCAACCATCGCAGCGCACGTGAGAGATTTGGGCTTTTTACTTCCTTTCTTTTAACTCGTGGCGTCCGCTTACTTGCCGGCTTGCCGTCGAAAAAACTTTGGATCGATTTTTAACCCTTTTCCCTTTATCCAATCGAGCTGAAACTTGGCAAGTAGACTCGTGGCGACGATCAAGAAGATCTATCAAATTTTCGTTAAAAAAATTTAATAATTATAGTATAATTTCGGATTTTTAGAAATTTTATTGTTTTTTTCAAATTGGAATCATTAGAAAAGTTTGATTACTAGCATAGCGGCCCGATAACGTCGCGGAATATTTTATAAATTTGAATTACTCCGTCGGTATACATAATAGGTACTTCACTACGAATGTCGAAAATCTAAATTGACTGACAAATGTTTTTAGAATTTAATCTTCAAAGCATGAAGTGTCTTATCAAAGCTCAAAACATCTGACATTTTAGAAATATATTAAATTAGTGTAAGTTTAGTGTTATGTTATATGTTTTAATTCGTCTTTAATTGTTGTTATATTTTACAAAGAAAGGGAGTATAATAAAAACTTGGTTTTTATGGGATCGTTTTTTTTTACATTTATATTGAGTGCAGATTTGAAGGAAACACCGCTGGCCTACAAAGGTATATTATTTATTGAGTTGGCATTAACTTTGTGGAGTGACATTATAATTATATATTAATAGATCACTTGTCTAAGACCACTAATGAGTTTAAGACTACACGACTAGTTTCGACAACTACAGATGTTGTCATCAACGGGTGATGATTGAAACTGAAGCATAAGAGTAAAATTAATTATCTAAGCTCCTGTAGAGGTGGGTGGAGTTATGTTTGGGGAGAGGGGGTTAGTTGGGGGTGGGGTTTGAGTTAACGGGAATAAAGTAAGGAGCGGTAAAGGCTTTTGAAATATTTTGTTATTAGAATTTAAATTTTTTAATGTATTGCGTACCCAGTATTAATTTAATGTCTCATTAAAAATTATTAATAAAATTAAAAGACGCAACACGCCAAGTTCTTTATTTAGTAATCCTTTTCATAGCGGCTTACTTATTATCTGCAACTGATTTTTGTCTTCATTTTACTTAAATTTATATTGTTTGCCAGATGCTATCTTTTTATATTATTTTTCGGGCACATGCGGGCCATCGTCACACGGACAGGTGCGAAAATTTACATACTTTATTATTTTGGGGCAAAATGATACCACTTGAATAATTTGTCAACGCTAACGATTATTTATTCCCAGTAAGTTTTTTCTCTGCCAGCCGGCATAAACGGAATATTTTACATTCCTTGTTGGAAGTATAAAAATGGAGATAATTTGTTATGAGTGAGCAGATAACTACAGTGTGTGATCATTTGAGAGGTAAGAAACGGTGAAAGCTGGCAAAAAGATAATTTAATCTAGCGCGCGTTTGTACCTCCCGACGCGAAAGAGAACAATACAATTTATTTATTATTAGTAGGTTGCGCGGCGTGACTTATACAGGGTGTACCAGAGCTAGCAGCAGAAACTTGGCCGGTCGATTCCTGACTATGTTACGAGTCTAAAATGTTCAAGCAACCATGACCTAATATCAACAGTTACGGAGGTATACAGTATCAAAGTTTGCATTTTTTTCAATATTTATGACTTATTTTTTGCAAAAAGTTGAAATATCATTACACTAACATATCGATTATGAAAAATTCATTGGCTTCAGTGCAACTTAAATAAAATGATAAAAACCTTATAATTTTTTTTTTAATTTTTGCTCGGTTTTATCATTTTATTCGACTTGTATTAAAGGGAATGAACTTTTCATAATCGACATAAGTTAATGTAATGATAGTTCAAATTTTTGCAAAAAAAAAGACAGAAATATTGAGAAAAAAAATGCTAACTTTGATACTTTATATCTCCATAACTATTGATATTAGGCCACGGTTGCTTGAACATTCTAGACTATATAACACAGGCAGGAATCTACCGGCCAAGTTTCTGCTGCTAGCTCTGGTACACCCTGTATAGCGCATTTACACCTTAAGAACATAGATAATTAATTTTTTTAGTATTACGCGGCCAGATTGAAGTATGCCAACCAATGAGTACTTGCAAAACACTCCTGCTATACTAGGTATCCACATTGCAATTCAGCACTGTATTAAGGAACATAAAACAATTAATCATCATCATCATCTTTGTCCCCTTATCCTAGTAGGGTCGGGGGCACAAGATGTTTCCATATTCCCCTGTCTTGCGCTGCTTCCGCACGAGTCAACCAGTCAAGACCCATTATGTTTTCACAAACATTTTTTTGTTGCTTCTCCCAGCCTAATCTGGGGCGAAACACCGGCTGTCTTCCCTCCGGGGTTGCCAAGAGGATTCTTCTTGGTATTCGTTCCTCTGGCATCTTAGCACATGTCCAAATGCTATGTGTAGGAGTAAGGCCTTCGTGCCGAATGTGTGTCTTAAGTCGGCACTTCTCACTCTGTCCCCCAGTATGGCTCACCCCCTTAGAATACTCATCTCGTTAGCCTGGATCCTTGCTCTCACTCTCTCCGTCAGGATCCAAATTTGATGGCCCTTTATTGGGGTCGGCCTCTACACAGATTTGAAAACAGTTTTGCCTCGACACTAAGCTCGGATTTTCCTATCACCGCTCTATATAGAGAGCGTAGAACACCGGCTGCAGCTCCGATTCTTCTATCTATTTCACTTTCCTGCCCCCCGTCAGCGATAAATTCCGCCCAAGGTGTTAGAATTTTTCTTAAAACAGTTGTTTCATACAAAAAATATTTACATTTCAGATCTCTTGGGAATACAAGCTGTATCTTCGCTTGTCTCTGGAAAGCAGCCAGAATTGGAGGCGATTTACAACCCTAAAATATCCTCGCGCAGGTGCTCGCCGACTCCCGCTTCTAAGAAGGCGTTTTCATGTTCTAAGTGCACTTACACGTGCAGGCGGAAATTTTACTTGAAAACTCACGATCTCTCGCATACTGGAAAGAAACTGTTTTCATGTTCACAGTGCAATTATTCGAGCAATTTTAAATCAAACTTAAAAGTACACGTGCTCGGGCACAATGAAGAGAAACTCTTTTCGTGTTCGCTGTGCAATTATTCGTGCAATCATACATCGAGCTTAAAAAAACACGAGCTTTGCCATAATCCAAAGAATTTGTTTCTATGTTCACAGTGCAATTATTCGTGCGACGTTAAATCAAGATTAAAAAGACACGAGCTTTGTCACAATCCAGAGAAATTGTTTCAATGTTCGCAGTGCAATTATTCTTGCAATTTTAAATCACAATTAAAGCTCCACGTACTTTTACATACCGGAGAAAAACGTTTTTCATGTTCGCAGTGCAATTATTCGTCCAATTATAAATCAGTAATAAAAAGACATGCGCTTGTACATACTAGAGAGAATCTTCCTTCATATTCACAGTGAAATTATTCGTATAACCGAAAATCATATTTAAATCCGTGTTGCGCGTTGAGACGGAAATTTTTCATGTCTACAGTGCAATTATTTGAGCAATCAGAAGTGAAGCTTAAATTGTCTCGAGCTTTCGCATAATGCAGAGAAACTCTTTGCATGTTCGAATTCATTGACACATTATAAAACACAGATTTAAAAGAATACGCGTGTATCGAAATTGGATTAAAAAAATAAGAAACTCGGAAACTGGGTGATTGTATGCGATCGTAATTTACTTTAAAATTAAAAATTACATTATTTCATCAATATTTTAGAGAAAAAGCATAGAATGAACAGAACACCATTTTTCACGGATCTAAACAGAAACTTTTTCTTGTTAAAAAAGTTCAATTTTTTAAATTACAAAAATATGAAAATATTAAAATGTATTAGGTACCTACTTTTAAATTTACTGATTTTCCTTACATGTTATAACATTATAAATTGGATCATTATCTTATATCTATATATTTATAGAAGGTAAGGAATCATGTTTTGGCTGCTAGGCATGTGTATAAATAATTTTTGTTCTTATGATATTATGATTTATAAATATCATTTTGGCCGTAACATACTATGGGGAAAGCCTACAAGGTCCCCATCTCGTTCGCACTCTGAGGCTGCAAACAGTGCGTCTAGGGTATATATCGGATTTGTACTTACTTTTGGCAGCTCCTCTGGCTCAGGACTGTGGGAGCCGTTGCGGGTAGCTAACTTCTACGGAATGAAGCACTCTTGTGTCATATGTACAATTCACAAGGAGTTTATTCAAGAAAGTTACAAAGGTAAGGTGGAATGATGCTAATACATGGTTAGTACAAGAGGTTGCTGTAAACGCGGACTCGATTGAGGATAGTATATATCTGTACGCGCGGGTCTAAACGTCGATCGTGTAACAATTCGAAAGTCGCGACGCGTTACCCGGGTGTTGGCGGTCGAGCGGGCGGAACGGGAGTGGTTTTGCCGCCCGCCGCCTGTAGGTCCGTTGGTCCCCCTGAACGCCAGATGCCGCCCGTGTGGTGGGATCCGCCACAATACCTCCTATAAGAAGACAACATGTTTGCAAAAAAGTTCAAAAATCTTGTAATCAAAAAGACTTTACATAACATTAGCTTCTCTTGCTATGTAAATCGCTATCAAACCGCCGAATAATAAAACCTGTTTTGATTCACAATACAACTTAAATGGTGTTTGAAGCACTTACAAACTTTCGAATATAATTATCACAATTTAATATTTTCTTTAAATCAAACACATTGAAACGGGGTGGTTTGTTTCCAACTATGTGTGCAAGTGACAAAAGCGTGAAAATAACTGAAAAGCTTATTTTTACAATAATTTATTTACAGTCAAAAATACGAGGAATACACAGAAATATAACCAGTAGAAAATTACAAAAACACACAAATATAAACAGTCTAAATATTCAAGAAATATAAATAGTCTAAATAAATAAACGAGCACACAGAATATAAACTAAAATTATCAAAAGTAATGGCGAAGATACTTTTCGAAGATAAACACTCGACGAGACTCGAGCTTCACATAAGCTCGACTTGGTACGGCCCGGCAGGAGAACACTCGACTGCGGCGGCGATATCGCTTCCTAGGTTCGCCAGAAATCCCTCCCGGACACCTCCTAGTAAGGCGAGGACTGTTGGAGCCTTCCGAACAGCGTATCCTGCTGGGAGTGAAAACGCGCTGCTTTTATAGCTGTTCGGCGGTGGTGGGGACGGATTGGCGAACAACCATTTATTTTCTGTTGCTCGGCGGAGCTCCCGGCAGCCAAATTCACTGGAAATATGCACCTTTGGGAAGCCAGAAAATTTTACAGAGCGGCCGGGCTTAATGGCTTCTGAGAAATAGACACAGGTACGGGATTTTCGTTTACATTCCCCAGGTGCGCGTATTAACCTAAAGAGAAAGGTAGGTACAAGAAAAATTACATAATTGTTTTTTAAAAATTAATATATTTATTATCTTTTTTGAAAATTTATTATTTCGAATTTATTTGCTTACAAATTCTTAACAATCATACCGCCAAATAAACATTATATGTACAGTACATATACCTATTACGTACATGCTCATTAAATTATATTTTAACTCGTATCGTCTGCGGTTTGTTGTCTGCCGGAAAAACTTTAGATCGATTTTTAACCCTTTTCCCGTGATCCAATCGGGCTGAAACTTTGCAGGCAGACTCGTGGCGACGATAAAAATGATTAACAAATTTTCGTTTGAAAAAATTAATTGTATAATTTTGGATTTTTCGAAATTTTAATGGTTTTTTCGAATTGGAATCAATCCAAATGAGTTATGACCCCGACGCGTGCAGTAGGCACGCAACCTGATTTAATGAGAAAGGGAGTATACTAAAAAGTTGGTTTTTATGGGTTAGTTTTTTTCAATATTGATTCTCTAAAATAAGAATTATTTTCTATCATTTGGCATTAATAATATAAACGGTCCCGTGTGTTTTTTTTATTTTTAACGCCTTTGGTAGTCTATATAAATTTTCAAAATCCGAATCATTCAATATATACGAAATTTTCTTCCAACAATTTGACATTTAATAGGCTTTGTCTATACATAACACTAGTTCGTACAAATCATAGACAAGAGAGGAACATAATAAATATAACAACTTTTTAAATGGTTTTTAAAAATACTTTTAGGGCCGGTTGTTTGATCGCGAGTTATGGTTAATCTTGAAGCGAGTGGAATTTTTAACCATTTACCCATGGTTAAGACTTTGCGGGTTGCTGGAACGTCGAATTTATGATCGGTTAAAGTTAACCTGGTATACGGCCCGATTCTGAAAATAACAGTGTCTGGATCTTTAAGATCTTTATCCCAACAATTAATAGACGATAATAAAAATTAAATATGTCCAGAGCGGATTTTGTAATTTTACGTCTCAAATACACTGTATTAAAAGATGATATAAGAAAGATTGTTTCTAACAAACGTATTAATTTCTTCATTCACAGTGTCCAGATGAAATATTATGGCTAAACTTGTCATGACCGCGTTCGGTGTTACCGCGTATTCAAATCTTACCATCTTGGCATTTTTTGACAGATATGTCTGGATCTTTAAGATCTTTATCCCAACACTTAATAGACGATAATAAAAATTAAAAATGTCCAGAGCGGATTTTGTAATTCTACGGCTCAAATACACTGTATTAAAAGATGATATAAGTAAGATTATTTCTTACAATCGTATTAATTTCAGATTAAGTTCAGATGAAATACCATGGCTAAACTTGTCATGACCGCGTTCGGCGTTACCGCGTATTCAAATCTTCCCATCTTGACATTTGACAGATAACAATTTACATCTTCCTCCCTCCCTCTACATCTATCTCATATAGAAACTTACAGAAACAAACACCGACGTAAAGCTGTCTCGTTTATTTTTTTTTATTATCGTCTATTAAGTGTTGGGATAAAGATCTTAAAGATCCAGACATTGTTATTTTCAGAATACGGAAGATAATAGGGAGGCGAATAATCCGAAGGCTGTAATGCAGAATAGGGCGTTGGGAGTTCTATGAAATATTAACAACTTTTTTCGGTATAATTGAGTATTCTGATTCTAATAATGTCATAAAATAATGTCGCACAATTATATTTATTTATATTAATCGAGTTATTCCAATTTAAAAGTCGTAATTAATTTCATAGTGAGTTTTGACAATTCAGCCTTTTCCTTTGAATTATTACACGTGTCTATGGATAAGATATAATCGTAGATAAAGAAATATTAAGTGGACCATTCACTATTCCGGTCGGTGGACTGTATGTAGTACAGTGAATGGGCCGCTTAATAAGAACTCGCGAGTTTTTTGTACAAGGTTTCATTTGAAGTGTCTCGAGTGCCTTTATTAAAAGAATATATAAAACAAAGTTTTTCCAAAAGTTATTAGGTAAGGTTAGGTTTAGTAAGTTAATTTAATAACAAATTTATAGGTTAGGTTAGGTTAGTTAATTTAATTACAAATTTATAGGTTAGGTTAGGTTTGGTTAGTTAATTTAATTACAAATTTATAAGTTAGGTCAGGTTTGGTTAGTAAATTTAATTTCAAATTTATAGGTTAGGTTTGGTTTGTTAATTTAATTACAAATTAGGTTAGGTTAGGTTTGGTTAGTTAATTTAATTACAAATTTACAGGTTAGGTTAGGTTACGTTTGGTTAGTTAATTTAATTACAAATTTATAGGTGAGGTTTGTTAATTGAATTACAAGTTAATAGTTTAGGTAAGGTTATTTAATTTTATTGCAATTTTTTTTAGGTCACGTTATGTTACGTTACTTTTATTTTATAGTCGAATGCATAATTTATTAAATATTTCGTGGAAACATTCTTTAATAGAATTATGATGCGACCACGACCAACGTGTGACGTTCCGCATCGCGTTCTTTTTGTTTATATTAGAAAATAAGCTTTATATTAAATATATAAGTTAATTTTAAATTTCGCGCGGCACAACGGGTTGCCACCCCGTACCGCCAGGGGATGGTAGGGTGCCATCGCGGGCGCGGGGAGACTACCCCCCCCCCTCCACCGCAGACGCAGAGGGTTGGAGCCGCGTGCCCCAACAGCCGGCCTTGTCTCGTGCTGACCGGCATCACCGCAACAGCTCGCGCTCCCGGGCTCCTCGCCCGCGGGCGCTCAAGCCGCCGCCACATGTTTCCAAGAACGCAGACCGTCGCCGTCAGCATGTCTCGAGGAAGAGGCGCCCTGCAGGCTCTGGACGGATCTAGGCAATGGCCGCTTCACTACGGCGGGCTCCCGAGGAAGGCCTGACGCCTTCCTGCAGCTCGGCCCCAGCAGCGACCGGGGGGACCGACGCCACGTGCTTCCGCGGCCCTAGACCACGTGCGGACCCCGCGAGTTTCTGCGAGCCGCGCAACTTGGGATGTGGGCTTCTCGCGGCCACGTGAGCCGCCCACAGCGACATGTGTTTTGTGTTTTTTGATAATGTTTTTTTAATGTGGACTGAGATGTGGAAGGACAGGACGGACTGAAATTTTGAAGAATCACAAAATGAAGTACCTAAATCAAATTGTCCCGTTCCTATTTATTATTTTTGTTAATCAGTTTTTAAAACGATAATGATTAAATATTCATATTTTTTTCCTGTAGTAATTCTTAGGTACTTGCTGCGTTATAAAATAATGTACGAATGAAACCAATTATTTCCAGAAACTTTTCTTCTTGGGGTATATGGTCACCTACCAAGTCTGAACAACGGAAATAAAATACTTTAATTAATTGCTGTGGTTTCAAAGCTGTATGGAAAAAAGAACACACACTAGGCGACAGTGTCAGTGATCCTGAATACATACAGTTTGGTATACACACTAAACACATCACCTTTAAGTAAGTTATTTTATAGATATTATTGTAAGCGATTTATAGACGTATGGAGGAGATATTTTTTTCTTTGTAAAACATTTTCATGCATTGTAAACTTAAATTCGCATAAACAAGAAAGTGGTAAAGCCGTCCACCCCGCCATGCCAAGGCCAGCGTCCGTGACGCGCTGTATCTGTCGCTTCTGGTAACCATTGCCTTCCAGTGCGGCGCTGAGTGTTATCATTTCTTCCTGTAGATATTCGTCTCGGCATATCCTTTTGGCCCTCGTGGCCAAAGTGTCGATAAGACCATTTTTTTTGAGCTGGATGATGGTGGGAATTCGCTTGTAGATAACGGTTCGCATGGGAAGGCTGCCTGTAAACTCTGTGTCTGAAACTACCATCGGCTTTCTTTTTTATTTCGACATTAAGAAAAGGCAGCACGTTGTCTCTCTCCACCTCCATGGTGAACTTAAGGTTCTTATGAAGCGAACTAAGGTGCTCCAAAAAATCACCTAATTTGTCTTCCCCATGAAGACTTTGATGCTTTTATAAGCAAACAATTAAAATTGAAATAAGTAAACAGTTTTCTTTGGAAAATTTACTAATATTTAAAAATGTATACAATATTCTTGTGATCTAAACAAAGTAAAAAATTCAATATGTTTTTTCTAAAAAACATATTGTTCGTTAAAAATTACAGTTACAAAAATATACCTTTTTATTCATTTCAATACAAATTTTGAATGCCGGTATATTAAAAGCACAGTGAACAATAAAAAAAGGTAACTCCCAGTGTGTGAAAGTATATTATTCTTACGTGTGATTTGTGACTACGAATGAGTGGACAGTGAAAGACAAAAAGCTTCTGCCTTAGAGCTTTGGAACTGGAGAGAGCTGGCACTAGACCGAGATGAGTGGAGGAAGATTATTGAGAAGGCCAAGACCCACCAAGGGTTGTAGTGCCAAGAGTGATGATGATGATAATGAAAGACAAAAAAACCTTTTCACCAGCGTGCTTAATCAAAGATTGACTTCGGATTGCACGAAAAATTGTTTCTCTAATCAGTTTCTCTATTATGTGCGTTAAGGTATGGGTTTTAAGTGTTGTTTCATAAACATGAAAAAAAAAAATTATCCGGTGTGCTTAAGCTCAAGTACTTTTAAACTTGACTTATGATTGCAAGAATAATTGCACTGCGAACAAGAAATAAGTTTTATCCCAGCGTGGTTAAGCAAATGTACTTTTAAACTTGACTTGTGATTGCAAGAATAATTGCACTGCAAACATGAAAACAGTTTTTCACCAGAGTGCGTAAGAGAATGACTTTTAATGTTTGACTTCTGATTGCAAGAATAATCGCACTGCGAAGATGAAAAGAGTTTTTTCCAGTGTGCTTAAGCACATGTACGTTTAAACTTGAGTTTTGATTGCACGAATAATTTCACTGCGAACATGAAAACAGTTATTCACCAGAGTGCGTACGATTATGTCTTTTTATGTTTGATATTGTATTGCAAGAATAATTGCACTGCGAACATGTAAATGGTTTTTCACCAGAGTGCGTAAGAGTATATTTTTTTAAGTCTGATTTAAAATTGCATGAATAACTGCACTGCGAGCAAGAAAAAAGTTTTATCCCAGCGTGGTTAAGCAAATGTACTTTTAAACTTGACTTGTGATTGCGAGAATAATTGCACTGCAAACATGAAAACAATTTTTCACCAGAGTGCGTAAGACTATGTCTTCTTAAACTTGATTTTTGATTGCAAGAATAATTACACTGCGAACATTAAATCAGTTTTTCACCAGAGTGCTTAAGAGTATGTTTTTTTAAGACTGATTTAAAATTGCATAAATAATTACACTGCGAACAAGAAAAAAGTTTTTTCCCAGCGTGGTTAAGCAAATGTACTTTTAAACTTGACTTATGATTGCAAGAATAATTGCACTGCGAACATGAAAAGAGTTTTTTCCAGTGTGGTTAAGCACGTGTACTTTTAAACTTGATTTTTGATTGCAAAAATAATTGCACTGCGAACATGAAAACAGTTTTTCTCCAGAATGCGTAAGACTATGTCTTCTTAAGTTTGATATTGTATTGCAAGAATAATTGCACTGCGAACATGAAAACAGTTTTTTACCAGAGTGCGTAAGAGAATGACTTTTAATGTTTGACTTCCGATTGCAAGAATAATTGCACTGCGAACATGAAAAAAGTTTTTCTCCAGAGTGCTTAAGAGCATGTCTTTTTAAGTGTGACTTTCGATTGCAAGAATAATCGCACTGCGAACATGAATACAGTTTTTCACCAGAGTGCGTAAGAGTATGTTTTTTTAAGTCTGTTTTAAAATTGCAAGAATAATTGCACTGCGAACAAGAAAAAAGTTTATTCCCAGCGTGGTTAAGCAAATGTACTTTTAAACTTGACTTATGATTGCAAGAATAATTGCACTGCGAACATGAAAAGAGTTTTTTTCCAGTGTGGTTAAGCACGTGCACTTTTAAACTTGATTTTTGATTGCAAGAACAATTGCACTGCGAACATGAAAACAGTTTTTCACCAGAGTGCGTAAGACTATGACTTTTTAAGATTGATTTTTTATTGCAAGTATAATTGCACTCAGAACATAAAAACATCTTATTTTCAGCGATACTAAGCAATTCCTGCTGCTGTCCAGAGGCGGAAGAAGGTCCAGTTGAATTTTCCTTTGAAGAATCTTGCATTTTCAAGAGATCTGCAAAGTAAATATTTGTTGTTCAACGCCAATTTTGGAAAGGCCCCTGTCAACATTTTATTCTAGAAAGTGGGCAGGTTTGTGTTTATTTGCAAACATGGAAAAATTTAGTTCGGATTCCTTCGGTAAGTATGAAATGAAATTAAAATAACCATTATGAAAGAAAATACATGAGTCTCTAGTAAGAAGCATTTGTTAATTATTCATTATTAAGTTCTTTTTTTCTTTACGGCCAACAACACAATAGGGTAATTTCACATTTTACAGATATCTACGAAAATATATGAAATAGATTCAGAATTTTTTTTTTTGTAATTCAGTATGGATGGTGTGGGATTATGTTTTCATTCATAATTTTTATAATAAAAATCTTAAAAAATATTCTTTAAAAGGCGATGTGATTGGTGGTGACGTAGTTTGTCACTAATTTGTTTCGTTACTATGATAACCGTACGTCTTGCTTTGTTTTTACTGGTATATACATAGATTTTATATAGATTTTGCCGTGTATGTGAACTATTTTAATAAAATAACTATCTAAGAACACATTTTAAATAATGGAGCACGGATTTTCGCAAGGAAAATCCGATAATTTACCGAAAAATGATGCTTAATTGTTGGATTCATTTTTCAATTTTCGTGAATGAATTTCTACATTTGGGTACCATATAATATCTACAAAACTTATTCCCACATATTATGGACACACTGCATAAAAAGACGACTTATTTTTTAATAAAACGTATGGCCGTCTAAATTCGTGAATTTGCTGTTACATGTCATACGTCAGATGACATAAAAAGACATGCCAATCGTCAACGGCGAAAATAAGTATTTTGGCGGGAGTTAAAATCGTGAATTTCGAAATGGTTTTTTAATGTTAATATATATATTAAAAGAAAATCTTTTTCATAAACGTATTTTGTAAACCAAAGTTAAAAAATTTTTATTATAAAAAAATGTGAAATTACCCTATTGTTGAAGGGCTGTCGGTGAAAGTGAACCGAACAGTTCATTTATTCGTTCCAGTTAACAGTTTAAAAATAACAGATTTTTTATCTCTAATAAGCATATTATCTATGGCATGTGTCACGAAATGTGGACTACTTTTTTCTGACCCAAAACCCTCATTTTCTTTCGGTATTACATATATCATTTACCCTCTTTACAGGAGCCACCACAATTAGCCTCCTTTCAAACCACATCCAAAGTGAAATAAATAGAATACTTGATATGAAATATAAATGTACGCATATAGCGCTCTACAAATCGAGCTCAGGTCCTCAGAATTGAAACATTAAAATCGTGAATTACCAGAGATTAATGTGAAATATTTAAGTGTCATGTAATATATTTAAGCTCTGCACACTGAAGTAAATTCACAATCCCATGTTATTATTATGATGCACCGGAATATGACGCGAACCAGGTTATTAATTTTGTCCTAGGGCAATACCGAAATCAAAGCGCCCATGTTTCGAAGATCACGCGCCATGTGGTCACAGCCGGTCATGTTCGATCTTTTGTTCGAGGACGAAATATGTGACCTATTGTTCAAAAAAATAACATTGCGACGGACGATCGCTCTTAGGATAGCCCGCCATAAAACATATGAAACAATGAATTAGAAAGTTAGGGTTGCCGAAGACATTAAGAGCGCACGGCCTTTTTGTTAGGATGGGCAATACGTTCGCAACCTTTTGTTCTTAAGTAACATCTTGGAAGGGTAAAAACGGTAAACCTTTTCTTGCAGCGGGACGTATATCTCTAACCCCGATTAAACAATAGAAAGAACATCTTGGCCAAATGCGAACACATGGGACAACGGTTTAGAAAGCTGCGTTTGTTAGAGAAGTCGCCATTGTTTTGGGAAAGACATTTTTTAGAAAAACAAGATAATAATTCCGAAAGTCGTCGCAGTAAACTTACTATTGTCCTCGACAGACAATAGAGACGTTTTAGAAAGCGCTGACATACCGATCTCCCACATGGCGACGCTATCCGCGAGATGTAGGATCGTATAAATCATATTGTTAATATAAGGGCGCGAAGATCCCGCGACGCACGACCAGGCGGTCATTATCAATAAAGATAACAGGGGTCGATCAATTAAGAAGGTAGAGGCCGAATTAGAAATTGAGGCAAAGTGGTGAATCATAATATCAATGTAATATGTACCTAATTAATGAGCAACTGATATGTTTAATTTAAGTAAGGTAATGATTGTTTAGATAACCCAGGCCACCTCTGCAGGTGGATGTTACTCGTTTTATATGTAGTTTCCTCATTTATTCTGTGTTCTATTGTTAAGTATCGAAATGAACGGGACATTGCAATTTGAAATAATAACGAGATCATCCCGAATTAATCTAACTTGTAGCAAATAATAGAAAATGTATTGATCGTAACAAAAGGAAAAAAACTTGATTGTATTATTGCCGACGATGTTTGATATTGATGTAATATATAATATATAACGTAATAGAATATTATCTCGTGAAAAGATGTAACACGGTTGAAGAGATATAAGATTCCGACTTTTTAGTTTTTGAAATCTGTCTGCAGAATGAATTTTAGCACACGGGGTTGAAACAAAATAGTTTAATTAATTGCAAATAAGTAAATGCCGTGTTGGAATAAACATTAATATTACTTTAGATCGAGGCTTTCATGTCTTATGTTTTCATGTATTACACCTAGTTGAATAATGTTAATTTGTGAGTTTTAATTATTTTTAAGAATAATGTTAATTTGTCATTAGTTATTCAAGCTCCCAATATTGTGTTTTTTTATATACAAATTGTAGGTTGTAGGTATATAACCTATCTGTAAACATGCAATTATTGTTTTGATTACTCGTTTAAGCAATATAATTTGTCGGTCTATTTTAAAATAGTTGTTTTAATCTAGTAATAATAAAGCTCAAAATAATTCTTGTTTGGAAAATTTTCAATTGTCTGCCTGGTGGAATGTGGCTTATATAATTTTTTTTAGTGTTCTCTATTTTTATTCTTTTCTTATATTCTTATACCAGGGGTGGAAGAAAGCTGATTTGATAAGATAATGATTAGTATAATGAAAGTCCAAAAAAAAGTTTTGCATTCAATCCAGCTTACATATTGAAGTAAGAATTTTCATTATTTAGGTGTAAATAATGTTACATTAATTAATTTACGCCAAGTTTTCTTAATTTTTCTTCTAGTAATAAGGTTTAACATAATTTCTTGAAAAAAAAATGTTTATCGAATTTGATTATGTTAGTATATGTAAGCATTCCTTTCGGGAAAGTGGCGTTGATGCAAATTCATGTACTTTGTAATCCCAAAAGAAATTACAAAGATGTATACAGAACATTAACATTAGGGGACCCGCTTGAAGCATGTATCCCATGTAAATAAGTTTTTATGTTAATTGATTCACTAAGAAATGCCACGATGTCTGTATAATTTTAGCCCTTTGTTTTGTATCTCTATGTCACATATTGACAATTATGTTTGGTCCAACTAAGAAGTACGATAGCTTGTTTTATTTAAGCTAAAATTAAAAATAAAACTAAGTATCAAGTACATGTTGTCATTGTTAAAGAAAAAAAATTAAAAAGAAAAAGAAAGGAAGAGAATATGCGGAGTGGTAAATTTTAAATGTAAATGATAAGGATTGACCTGTAATGATGTAATGTATAAATAACGTTAAATCAATGTTAATGATAAGGATTGACCTGTAATGATGTAATGTATAAATAACGTTAAATATTGAGAGGCCTACTGTAAGAATCAAACTGACACTTAATAATAAGATTGATATTGTAATGCATACTTAAGGAATTTTACTATGATCTAATGAAACCCTACGTTCAATCCCATGTAATTAGTCAATAAGGGTAGAAATAACTGGTCGATAAAAATATGTCTATCTGGCGTGTCGATTTAATTAAGTATGTATATGTAAGCAGTTTCGTTTTTTGGGTAATAAGTGTTGATGCGAATTTGTGTTTTCAATTTTCCGCCTTTGCCAATTTGTACTGTAATATTTTCCTTAAGTTTAATTCATTTTGCAATGTGTTTTTGGTGACGGGATAGGGATATGAACAGTGAACAAAGCGTTCGTGAAATAACAAAGTGTTTAGGCCTACATACCAGAAAAGCATCGAGATTAGCCGCAAACTGGGAGAACAATAGGGGGCGGAACGGAGGCAACATTGGGTTCAGTAACCAATAGCGTCAATCGGGACCTGGAGGGACGAATGAAAGACGGAGGCGGACATCAAAGGAGCCAATCGGCGGAAGACCAACTGGAGGCTTCCCCTCGAGCCCCCGCGACCACACCCTGGGCCGCCGGGGAGAGAATATAAGGCGAAGCCAGCCGCCAAGAAACCAGTCGAGTTGGGTTGAGTCAGTTGAGTTGAGTCGAGTTGAGTGGAGTTAGGAGTTGAAGTTAGAAGCTGAAGGTGGAGAGACCAGGAACTCTAGCCTGACCCGTAAAATCGGTCCGGCCGAATACCCTGGTAACTCTCGAAGAAAGTAAGTCCGAACGGTAGCGACCACCGAATCGGCATCGCGACGCCAGAAACGACGTATCTGAAACCGCGACGCACAGTGTACCACCGCGACGGAGGACCGACGCTCTGCCGACGACCGCCACGACGCCGACGTCAGAAGCCGCCGACGTAGCCTGCACAGTCAGAGGACGACGCCGACGCCAGAAGCCGCCGCCCACCACGAAGCAGCACGAAGAAGACACCTGCCGAACTCCCCGAAACAGGTTACCCCGATCTAAAGACTTTTTCTCCGCCCACCTGGTTCTACCGAAGTGTTAATTTAATCTCGTCACCATCCATTTTAGCAGTAAGATCAGATTTTTTATGTGTTTTGTCTTTTTTCTTTCTTTGTTTATAATTTTGTCCTCTCCCCCTAAATTAGGGTTCATGTAATTTTTAAATTAGTAACCACTTTGCTGCGTCGTATGTAAGTTAAGATTAATGTTTCATGTAAATTAATTTGCTACAGTGCCCAATATAGAAACTTGTAAAATTGTTTATATTTTATTATTTTTATATCCCTTCACCCGCCTCGAGATATCAGTGTCCTAGTCAGTCACCTGACGTTTTGATTGTACCTAGGGGAGGGCGTAACCGCCGGCATACGTAGATCTGAGATCTCCCGGCCGGTTTACCACACCGTGATTTAATATCACCTCTGACCCCTCTGCCCCACCCCCCCCTACTCAGGTATATCAACTGTATTGGGGTATATACATATATATATAAGAAATTTTTTTTTGAGACATGCGGGATTTAGTGGCTCGATGTATATACTTCAACCAACCTATTCACACAAAACGATTGATCCTTTGCCTGGATCTGGTCAGAGTGGAAATGTTTGAAATGAATTAGAGTTAACTAACTAACTTACCATCATGCCGCACATGCACCAAAAAGGCCGGTCGCACTTGGATACGAATTCGTACGTATTGAGCGCGCGCATTGATTGCGTCTTGCGTTGGTCACAATTAGTTACTTTTCGCATTTCTCCAATAATGTTTGTGCCACATGAATAATCTGTATCTTCTGAAAAACTCTATTATGGCCGGCTTAAATAATGACTTTCATGACTATCTATCTAATAGATTCCCAAATGCCGGGGAGAATCGAAGTGTAACTAGAGCTCATAACATCGGAGAAATGTTTAAAAGTTTGTTCGAAGTAGGTACATAATTATACCTCACTTTTAAACCAAATTATTTAACTTACAGGTATTTTTTAGTTATTAGGAGATTTTCCGCCATGACCTGCGCTGATGGTCACGTAGTTGAATCACTTTGGTCCCACAAACATATGTGGTCATGTGTCAAATTGACAAAATTTTCAATATCCATCGTACGAAATCGCAAAAATTTCCGAACAGATCCGGATCGTGTCGGACGTCGCATCTATACGTGCGTACAAGCACTGCTAAATCGTATACAGTGTGCGATGTTCAATACTACTCCGAAGGTCAGGAATATACTTGCGTATTCGTACGTAACGTACTACTCAATTTGGTACGAAAACGCATCCAGTGTGCGGCCGTCGTTAGAATAGCGAATAACGGGAGTAAGGGAACGCGGTAGGGGATAGTTAGCAAGACCCTTGTCGCGCAGTGTTGCCAACGTAGGCGATTTTTCACTATTTAGGCTACTCAGAATGAGAATCGGCGACGAAAAACCTAAAAGGCGACTGGTCGCCTATTAGGCTACTTCAGAGACAAGTTATTTAAATCAGCCGAATCGCAAATACCTAATTAAGAAATAAAATACAATACGATGCCTATTATAACCTTTGAGTAACGCTGTCGTTGAAAGAATTTTCAGCGTAATGGGGACAATCAAAACAAAATTAAGGAATCGTATGCAACTACCCATGCTGATCGCCATTCTTAGAATTCGTACCCGTATGAATGTAAGAGGTATGTGTTGCAACAACTTTCAACCAAGCGATCACATGGTTAGTTTACACGCTGATAGAAAAATGTACGTCTCCGGTGGATCTTGCGCCAGTACTAGCACCGCAACTATACCTAATACTGCTGACGACGGCGAAAGTCTTGTTGATGCCTTATTATTGCTAGGAGAAGACGAATCAGAATAATCTTAATCTTTATTATTTTTATTAATTTGAACGTTGTATTTTTTCTTTGTAATAATCTGCATCTTTATTTATTTATTTTTAAATATTTTTTTTAATGCTATACCTATTTACTTATTTTACAGTAGCCAGCAAAAATCTTGAAATTTTTCGGCGTAGTGGAGGGAAGTTTGCGCATGTACCATTCCACCAAAGAGACCCAAAATATGTCTTCTGCGCATTCCCCACTACGCCAAAAAAATTCAAGAATTTTGTCGGCAATTGTACTTTCTTTTAAGATGCATTACGGTGTTTTATATTAGGCTTAGGCCTATTTATCAATACATTATAAACCAATATGTTATAAAAAAATTGACAAAAATTACATTTCACTTTATTCATATTGATATTTTGGCGTTTGAGCTACTGCAACTGAAAGTTGGCTACATTAGGCTACTTTATGTATGAGAAACGGCGATATTAAGCCAAGCTCTGCTGGCAACACTGATGTCGCGTCGTCAGTGGTCGCAAGTGGTCGTCAGCAATCGTCAGTCGTCGTCAGTTGGTCTATATTCTGTGGTCGTCAGTGCGCTATTGTTCTGCGCGTTATACGGTCGCTCGTCTATTTAACAAATTATTTCGATTTTGTTTCGTAACAAATATGCAGAGAAATCGAAGTGCGTTTAAATGTCCTCTTTTTGGTGATGTTTGTGAGATAAAAGAGAACGTTCTACCTACTTATGAAGATGTCATGAAATACTACGAATGGACGAGACATCAACTAAAGTTGCAATTGGAAACTGCTAAAGAGCCTACATTTTCAGAAATAGCAAATATAGTGACATCCAGAATTGAAAATATATGGCTAACTGCATCTATTCCGATAGTAACACGAACAAGGGTCGTACAGATGTTAAAAGCATATCATTTAAAATGCAAAAAACTACTCAAGTCTATCAAGAGACTCTCTCCGGAAAGTTTAGAAAGTTTTCGGCAAAGCAGTAAGTTACTTTTTGATATTGCAGCATGCAAGTGTAAAGAATTTGATCGATGTATCTGTCAAAAGGATAAAAAGGTTCCCAAACAAGAACAAACATTTTTAATTAATCAAAGAACTTCTCGGAGTATGATAATAGGCAGAATCGACGTAACCGTTACGAAGAAGTTGCAAAAGACCCTAAAGAGGAAACGGGAATGAGAGAACCGCTCAACCACAACCTTAAATAATTCCTCACCTGTTTTAGATGTTAGTAGGTACATCTTCGGCATCATCAGCGTCTGAAAGGCTTAGAAGTTCAGATAAGCAAAGGCGTTCAGAAAAAGAAAAGTCGTCTTGCGTCGTATTTCCTACGTTATCGAAGACCTGCAACAGGTATGGAGTGTCAGAAAGAGCAGCAGCAGCGATTGCGTCGTCAGTTTTGTTCGATATTAAGTCTGATATCGAGGTTATTGACAGACATAAAGTACGAAGAGAGAGAACTAAAACTAGGCAAAAGTTAAGTTCAGGCAGGGCAAAAGACAGTTCCAGAACTTTCTGCTTTATACTTTGATGGGAGAAAAGATAAAAAGTTGAAAATTATTAAAAAAGGTGGTAAATACTACAGTCTATGACAGTTGAAGAGCACATCTCACTAATTCATGAGCCGGGATCTATTTAAGTACATGGGGTACGTAGTAGAATGCGACCACTATAAATTGGCGTGCGAGGGAGGGCGTCCCTGTCGCATAACAGAAGTTGCCAGGGTCTAAATTTATTACACAATACATAATGTACAGAATGTCCGGTGACCGGTGTCGTAGCCTTTAACAGAAATTTGGTCAGGCAGCAATAAGGAAACCAAGCCTTAATGGCGGCCGTTCTATCTGTCAAACTGTCAGACGGTAATATCGGTCCATTATTTGCTTTTTCAGCTTCGCAAAACTTTAATACTTCATTGGCAATTGTTCTTGCACCACCCTGGACTGTTTTGGTTGTTTTGGACATAATAATTCAGTGTATATTGGTAATCAAGATGTCACAGCTCCCGAGCCAATACAAAATTGTACTGAATGACAGGGCGAGGGGTTGCCGCCGGGTGCGGGCGGGGCGGGTTTCAGTTCCAATCCTGCCGCTCGCCAAGTTATGTTGGGCAGGCAATAGTCACCTAGACAAAAGACGTTCACCAAATCAAATTAAAAGAGTATAGATTTTTACTTTCGTATAAAGCACCAATCCCCCCCCTATTACAACTCAAAATAATATACATATTTTTTTTCATACATCCATGCTCCACCCGGCACACTATACACGGCAGAATATCCCAGTAAACTATACACAGAAGAAACAAATTCTCTACTTGCAATCTATTCTACTTGTTATTCTACATCTACAATTATGTCGCATATTACTTTCCTTTTTCCTCACTTCTGCTTAATAACATTTGTCGCTCGACCCAGAAATTTGTTCGTAGCTAACCATCACACCGTTTCCTCGCAAGGGTAGGCAGGGAGGATTGAACACCACACTCTTCTAGCCTGGCACACCACTTTTGCTTCTACCACATTCTTACATCTTCTCATACAAGTTCTATGGTTGTTTCGGATTTTAACAGGGCCTATTAAAATTAACACAATAAAAATCTCCACGCCTTAAAGGGGTCGAGCGAGAAAATGACACGGGCGACACAACACCGGTCGATTGCTTGCCATAACATCAGGCAGACCTGTGCGCATCATCTACTTCTTTGTTAGGGTGTATAACTGTACTCTTTCACGTGCTCCTGGAAAGAAAAACAAAAGATCTCTTTAAATTGTTTCCAGTACCAAACGTAGATGATATTTTCAAACAAGTTTCCATATTAAAAATATGTGAAGAAAAAAACCTTACAGAAAACCAAAAATATTTCAAACTTATGAGAAATGGAAACCAATTCATAATGCCTAAATGTAAAACAACCCAAATGCAGCATCACTATATTTATAAAGCCATTAATTACTATAATAACTTACCTATCGAGATACGATGCATCAGTAACCTCTCAGAGCAAATCAAAAAAAAAATTTTTTTTTTAAAATCAAACTTAAATTCATAAATCATTTAAACCTATAGCTTTTTTCAATATAACTCCTATACTTTCATTATCAATTAACCTTTTTACTGTATTAATAAATAACTTCTATGCACTATGTGCCTATATATTAGGTCCTTACATATGAAATTGATGTTTTGTCGTACTGGCAAATTTGATCTCAAATATCTTCTCTTTGGTTAAGAATTCCAAATCCAAATTTATACAGCTATTTACTCATGTATTTGTGTTTTGAAAATTATAATTCATTTGTTTTTTCCTCAATTGTTTTTTTTTTTGCGTCACTCAGTTTACAAAATGAAAAACTTGAAATATCGCGTTATTTACGAGTACGAGTTCCACCGGGGCACCAGTGCTGCAGAAACGGCTCGAAGGATTAATGATGTGTATGGCGACGGTGCCGCAAAAGAAAACACAGTGCGTTTTTGGTTCCACCGTTTTCGTTCTGGAAATTTCGACCTGCAGAACAAGCCCCGTGGACGGCCGGAGACCAAAGTTGATAATGAAGAATTGAAGGCTATTGTGGAAGCGGATCCATCGCAAACCACATCCGAGTTAGCTGCAGGATGCGGTGTTAGTGATAAAACTGTTTTAATCCACTTGAAGCAAATTGGTAAGGTGAAAAAGCTTGAAAGGTGGGTACCTCACGCATTGAGTGAAGCAAATCAACAAACGCGCGTTGACTGCTGCGTTGCATTACTCAACCAGCACAATAATGAAGGGATTTTAAATCTTAAATCTGGCCATATGATTACGGCAGATGTCTATTGTCAGCAACTGCAAACCATGATGGAAAAGATAGCTGCTAAACAACCGAGGCTGGTTAATCGCTCTAGGCCACTGCTGCTTCATGATAACGCTAGACCACACACTGCACAACAGACGGCTACCAAATTAGAGGAGCTTCAATTGGAATGTCTAAGACATCCACCGTACTCTCCGGACCTTGCCCCAACAGATTACCATTTTTTTCGAAATTTGGATAACTTCTTGCAAAGGAAAAAATTCAACTCCGATGAGGCAGTCCAAACCGCCTTCAAAGATTTTATTGATTCCTTTCCGAATGGTTTTTTTACTAAAGGGATCGATGAACTACCTGTGAGATGGCAAAAGTGCATAGATAGCAATGGTACATACTTTGATTAAATAAATATATTATAATAAAAAAAATCGGCTTTATGTTCCTCCCATACTAAACGTCAATTTCATATGTATGGACCTAATATATCGGTAAGAATTGTGTTTTTTAACCGTTATGGTTGATTTCTTTGAAAAATTCTACATAACTGGCATAAAAATATATTTATTTATTTATTATAACTGATGTCTTAGTGTGATCGTTATAAATTTATGTTATTAAAAAATATGTATTGAAATTTAAATAAAAGAAATAAACATCATTTTGTGTAACCAAACGGTGAGTAATGCAAATCCACAACATAAAAAGGTACTAGGCGTAAACATGAATCCTTCTTAGAATGATATATCGTACGTGTTTCTTTCGATGAGTTCACCGAAGTGGGTGCGTATTATGAGCATCCGAAAAATAGAAAAGAGCGGGAACTGGGCGTGCGCTCGGGGCAGCCGCCATTAAAACGCCGAGTTTTCTTTTAATTTGTCTGTTAATGTTCACCTCGAATGACATGGTGGACATTTTTAATAAGTTTCTCTAATAATAGCTGCAGTATTTGTAATGCGGCCATGTCGCGGGGCGGAGGAGAACCGAATTCTGGGGAATGCACGCGGGCTGTGGAAATCGAGTCAGTTTTATATAAGATACGTACGCATTTAAAAGAGTTGAATACCATACGCATTTCGTTAAAATTGCATATATTTTTTTTTAATTATCGTGAGAAAGTATTTGGTGAAATATAAAGATTTTTGTTTTATGTTGTTTTCCGTTAAAACTCAATACACTTCCTTCGATCATGACCAAGTGACATCAAACAAATAATTTTTAGCCAGCCGATCCACCATCTTGTTTCAAAATGACGGTCGTGTAAAAATTTTAAACTATTAATTATTATAGCTCACATGAGTCAATATTATTGTTTTTCCCTATATATTGGTATACCCAAAAAAATTGGGTTTTTTATCTGACTCGCTGTTACTTGCTGAACATATTTTTGTTGGAAGTTAATTTTATGTTTTCTCCAAACATATTCCACGCTTAAAACTTTACAAAAAATGTATTTACCATGTAGGAATTTTTCCTTAAAATACTATTTTTAGAATTTATTTTTTATGAGTTTCACCAAAAAAATGGAAAGCAAAGCAAAGAGAATTTTTGCAGTTTACGATGGTATATTTAATGTTCGTGAATATCAAAAATGGATTTCAATATTCATATCTGGAGATTTAGTACTGAATTCAAACTTCGAAGTGGAACACCTAAAATTGTCATTGAAGATCGAATTACTGCAGAAATTGAGGTCAATCCAGATATATATCAATTCAAGAATTAGCTAACTAGATCAATCCTGATAGTTCAGTGTTCAAAGATACATTTAAAAAATCGGGAAGGACACAATTTTTTTTTAGAGAACAAATCGGCACGCGTACGAACAAAAATCACGAGTACTAGGATAGAAAATTGTTGATAACTCTATATAGAGAGTAATCTAGAGTATAGACAGACGATGTGTAGAGTATAGAGAGACGACAAATCTAATCAGATGATACTTATCATTATTAGCAGCAGTCACTTTTGGAGGATAAAGAGCCATTGATGTTTGCGATTGGGATTCTCCCTGTTTCAAAATCTAAAGTTCTGCTTATTAGCTTGCCTTTTCAAATGAAAATGAGCTTCGTCGGAGAAAACCACCATCACCATTCACCATATTATTATTTTTTTTTAACAAACGGACCGTCACCAAGTCATTAATGACCCTAATTGATGGTCCTAGAGTGACAATTTATATGGGTGTAGTTTCGAAATTCGACACAAATCTGATATTGGTGCTGCCGCAGAATAAAGTATTATAGCAGCAATACGGAAAGTGTTAAAACTTATGGTGCATCCCGTACAGTAATTTTTACTTGTAATTTTATTTTTTTTTATTAATTTTTTTTTTTTTACATCTCAGACCCACAAAACATCACATTGATATTTGTCTGTAGGTGCATCAATACATATATATAAATAAATTGTATTTACCAGAAATAAATTCATATTAATTAATTACAATAGATCTTATAAACTCAAATACAAATCAACAATACAAGAAAAAATACAAATATTACCAAAATCAAAATAAGTCTCTTTTATTTAATAACATATTCATTAATTCTGTATTTTGCCCTTTTTTATTAATATCCATTTTGACACGACATGGGATTTTATTTAATATTTTTGGTATGACATATTTTAATGTTCTTTGTCCATATTTATTTATGACCTTCGGTATTCGTAGTCCTTCTTTAACCGTAAATCTGGTACTATGTTTATGAATCAATCTATGCTTATATGTCCCATCTTCATGATATCGTGTAATTAATTTGTACCACAAGATAGATAATGGCATAGAGCCTTGATACTTGAAGAGTTCCTGTATATCTTTAGTAGCACTTTCTTTATTTATTAATTTTATAGCCGAATTTTGAATATTTTGAATTTTTCTAATATTAGTTTTGCAAGTTAGACCCCAGCTAGTTATTCCATACCTTATTACCGATTCCGTTAAAGATTGTTGTAAAGATTTTATTTTTATTAAATATTAAAATATTCCGCTAAAGATTGTTGTAAAGATTTTATTTTTATTAAATATTAAAATAATATAACTTTTAAATTTTATTAAAGATTTTTGTCTCGCAAATGTATTGTTCCAATAATGTTTCTAAACTTAAACTTTGATTCTTCCATTCATACTCATAGAAGGGATATTGTAAATAATAAATTATGAAAACCCCTTCTACGTGCGTATGATTTAATTCAACAAGCACCTACTGTTCGCGACAGCGTGGAGATTATTATTGGCCGCGAAACGACCACTGCTGTAGCCACCTGCAGGGCATATTTATATAGATGTTTCTTTGATGATATTATATGTGCAGACCATGAGGTATTTCAAGAAAGTAGACGATATTTTGAATGAACTCAGATTTGAATTACAGTAAGCTCCCGATTATTCGGGGTCGCATTAACCGGGTTGCGGATTCACTGGGACATTATAAGATGCAGTTTTTATTATGAAAATAGAACGGAATTCTTTATAAAATATTTTTTTCTATCAATTAAATAATAAAACTCGTAGGAAAACACGCGGAATTGCGAAATTGTGAACATCCCGAATCACAAAATTTCGGGAATCACTTGAAAGTGTCAATAGCGTATTTATTTTGACACAAATGGGAAAGCGTGTCGCGATTCTAAATTGTTTAACAATATTATAATATATTTTAATACGCAACTAAGTGGTGTATTTTAGACGTGTTATGTATTTAATCATTTATTCTCATATTTTATTTTCAAGCTCTATAACTGCATGTGAGTCTGTGTATTTCTTTAACCATTTCAATAATATAGAGTCGTGTGTAAATTTTGCATCAGTGTAAAATTTTAGTGTTTGCAATTGTTTTCCTATTTTATTATCTTATTTTACATGTTCAATGTTGTATTTAAGTGCCGTACCGCTGTGTGCGATTGCGTATTTTTTTTTGGAATTTGGAGTCGTTTATTTGCAAGTTTTTTTTTTGTGTAGATAAGTTTTTATTATCCGGGTCATTTTTCCCCACCGCCCCGGATAATTGAAAGTCTGCCGAATTCTTTGTGTTGCGATCGTTACATTTGCGGCGGCGCCGCCCGTCAGGGGCCGACGTCCCGGCGAACTATTTCGGCGGCGAACAGAAATGAATATAATGCATTTCACGAGCGATAAATTAAGTAATTAAATATTTCATGGAACAGAAAAGACGTCTAGAAACATAATTGAGCAATGCTCGTATTGTTCGGCGTGTACCAAGTACCCACCGATATATCTGAGGCGCAATCATTTTATAAGTGCAAACACCTTATGACATTGACGGCAGAGTTGGACTTGGTTAAAAGGTGATGAACAAATTTGTTAAAAATTTTGATTGCTTCATCTTAATAAAGTAAGATTTTTTTACCAGAATTAATATTTTTTTATTGGCACAGCAGGCCATGATCAATTACTGTAGCGGAAAACATCACAGAAAAACCCAGCTTGAAAAAAATCACATGTATGTATTAGAACCTAATCGGGAATCGAACCCAGAATCCCCGATATGAGAAGCCTGTATTATGAACGCTGAACTACGAGGCGCCAAACCTTTTTCATTATTTTTTTATTACATTTATACATAGTTTCTATTGTTGTAGATCGTGCCAAGCCTTGTACAGCTTGTCGGCACGGTTCTTTTCCATTTTCTTGCATAAGTACATTGCTTATTTAGTTATAGGTATAATTTACATAGGATAAAATATATATAAAAAATAATAATATAATGTGAACATAACAAAACTTAAAAACTGAACACTAAACCTAAAAACCTGTTAACAGATTTACGACACTAAGTAATTGTATTATTGTATTTCTCTGGACTAGATCAATATGTTTTAAAACATTTTTTCTTAACGTAAGTTATTATTATTTTGATTCTTGGATGATTTACAGTTAAAATCGGGAGTAGATTTGTCTTATATGTCGCTCCCCAACTGGTTCCAGCATATTGGAGATTTTCTTGCACTTGTAATGTGGTAAACTGAAGATAAGTTTTCCAATGACAAAATGTTTCGGACTAAAAAAAGAGGAAATTGGTTTTCTTATATTATTTCTTATTGTCCATCCACTGAGTTACGTTAAAAATTATAATGTAAGTTGTAATATTCTCGTAATATTTATTCTGCGCATAAAATTTATTCATTTTTAAGTCAGTTTACAAAAAAATATTTTTTAATTCCCCATTTCTACGAAGAGACGTTTATATGTGAATAAAAATGTTAAAAATAATCGATATATCTACCTGCTCATTTATTTGAAAGTAAATTTTATCCGTTTCATCTGGGTGACAATGCTGTGTGGGAGGAATAAGGACAAAGAATGGTAAATCCGAGACATGAATGACCCGGATTATATTATGGTCTTAACGTTAATCTATATGCACGTATACACGTTTTATTCCAGTGTTAAATTCGGGTATAGTTCGACCCTGAAGTACCCGCATGTATGATTTTGTTTGAAGTCAGAAGCAGTTTTGATGGTCGATTGTTGTTAGAGCATAAGTATAGAGTTTTATTCTAATTATCATAATTGTATAGGTGATCAGTCAACCAATTTATATATCAAATTCAAAGGAAGCCGAGCTTAGAAGAAATATTCGTAAGTTCGACAAACTTGTGATCATTTGTCTTGCAGCGTGATAAGGCAAATTCTAAATAACACATTAACAAAAATAACGTTTATTTTCAAATACGTACATATGTACATTGTACATACAGTGTAATCATAGAAAAACATGAATTTGAATTAAATCCCTGATAATCATAAAGAAAATTGTCAAGGTGGAATCCGAATGAAACAAAATAGATACTGTTTACTCGTTATTAGTAAATCGCTTGTCTATTCCCACCCGTTCATAGTTCGCTTTGTCAATTCACGCCCCTTCGCCTTCTGTGTCTTCGTCGGCTGTCAACTTCAACCCCGTACCTACATAGGATTTTTTTCTCTCGAAACTTCTGATATATCCGTGTAATCTACTGGTTTCTAGGTATTTCCACATTATTTTAAAATGTCTAGTGTTGGGAATTTCTCTATCATGTATGGCTTCTGTTTTTAGCATCTTGTGTATATGAATGAGTCTATCTAACACAATTTATCTGAAAAGAAATATCGTTACCATCGGGACTGGAACCTGGATCTTTCTACAGCCGAAAGACTATTAATCAATTAAGCTAATATTTCCCAAAATATCGTCTATTCAATGGACATAATGTATGTGTGATACCTTATTAGTGAGACATTATTTTTTCGATGGATACTTTTTTTGTATATCTTTCTAGGTGATCAAATTACATCCATTCAGCTAAGATCAAAAATAAATTATTTAAATATTTAACAATGTGTGAGACAATTCTTGATTCGTAGTTTGTTAAAACCTAGTAAATTACGCAATTAAAAATATGTACGAAATAATAATTAATAAAAAAAATATCAAAAGTCACTAAATTTTTAACTTCGATAATGACAAACACCTAACTATTAATTCACTACATATGTTTTGTCTGAGTCATCCAATGCACAAGTTTTGAGTACCCTTGAAAGCTAAATGCAAGACTGCCAAAATAATTAAGCCGCTTCGAAATACCAGAAACATCCTTTGAAGAATTCGTTCAAGACGTACCCACATTTGAATCGTCTTTGAAAACCCGTCCAAGATCACGTTCAAACAGCTGAAAAAAATAAAAAGGTCCGTTTTTTTGAAGTCTGCGTCAGCGGGTTTTGATGCAACACTCGGACGCTTTTGGCTTAATGCCTTCAAATTAATGCAATCTCTATGCTCGAGCGGGCCGGCCGTCACGCCGGGTTCTGACACATTGATGATACGTCTAGTGAGAGACCATCATTGTTGACTGAAGGGTCTTGTTCAACGCGAGCCGTAAACAAGCCGTCATTGTGAAAAAAGGATTGATTTTAAACCATCGTCTGCAGAACATCACGAGGAAAATGCTTCGTTCTTTTGAAGACGTTCACAATTTTCGTAGTTGGATCTTTAATTTTAAAATAAAACAAATAATTGAAGGATCAAGTGGTGACTGGATGGGATGAAATTGTAATGAATATGAGTTGAAAAAGGTATGCATATATGTATAATTTTTTTGGGCTTTTATAATAATTATTGTTAGTTGGAGAACCAGTCATATAGTTTCAATGTTTATCGGCTAACTGTATGTCACCACTTTTGAGAATGATAAACATCTATAATCTGTTCCAAAAAGTAGACAAACCCGTTTGACTTCTAAAAGTAAGTTCGCTAAATATCCATAAACGATTACTTACTTCAAAGGCATTCTAAAATATTAAAATGTAGCTCTACAAATATATTGTATTACATTCTTCAAGTCGTTATTTCACAATAATTAAGTACTTTATTCAAAATAAATAATCGAATTATTTTATTATATTTATCGCAATTATCAATGAATAGGAAAGTATAAATACCGAAAGTACCGCAGAGTTTTTTTTTTTGCTTTGTGTGATTTAATAACAAACGTAAAATTTTCTACAAATAATTATTAATGTGTGTACCTACATTAAATTAAAAATTATTATTTGCAAATTTATATATGTATTTATATACTCTATAATATTGTAACATGATAATAGAAAGAGGTGGAATTACGAACTATCGAAATCTCTCGAATACTCCATAACACTCTGGAACCATCTGGAATAGACGGAAAAATTTTCGTAAACACTGTAAATCTTGAGGAATCGCAAATCCAACATGTTTGGTATTAAAAGGGCTAGCGCACACGGGGCGAAGCGAGTTTTAAAACCGGCAAAGCAATATGACTGATACGTAATTAATCGAGTGACAGATATCGGGCGAATGCATACCGACAAGCGAGAAGTTTTTCTTATATAAAATAGAAACAGTATTAATTAGTGCGAATTAAGAAACTGTGTAATAATAATACTGTGAAATAGTCAAGAGACATTAGTTTACTGTAAATTTAAGAACAGTGCGCCGATTCAGTTCGTGTCCAGTGACTTTTTGTGAAATCAATAAAAACTTCATTGCATCCCACAGCTACATTCCGTTACAATGTATATTTTTTATATTTTAAAGTTACGTTCTCTTTAAAACAATACAATTACTGATTAGTACTTAATTTTTTAGATCCCAAATAAATGATTATATGATAAAGTTATTTAAAGTATAAAGTAATTCAAATTTTGCAAAAAAATTACATTTAATTAACATTTTTGAATGACATCATTAATTAATTAATATTATGTTTAAATGTTTCCAAAACTCAAGAAACCCAAACGCCACGCAATTCGTTTATATTTATTAAGTACCTACTAAAATGTCGTTGAATCACATTTTTGTACATTTTACATAACATTTTTTCATTAAAACCCGTTATATATTATTTTTTATGAGTAACCCCCGTAGATGACGTCAGCATTCTCCGATGACGTTTTAATCAATCGAATGTTTTTGGATTTTTATTTTGAATCATTTTAATCATTATAGAAGGTCTCATGAAACATAATTTTTCCAAATAAATATTAACATGTTTCCAAACATTTTTAATTCCAAGAAATAATTCCCACGTTCACACAATAGTACTGTGGACTTGGCTAGTTCAACCACGGCAATGTACTTTGTATGAAAAAAGAATTTATATAATACAAACAAGTGTTAAAATAGATGTATTCAGTATTATTCCTCAGGGCATACATGAAGCGACATTCCTTAAATACTTGGAGCCTCCGGTCTCCCCATTTAGATCCGCGCGCAGGGTGCAAGAGTGGCGAGCAAAACGAGGACGCTGCAGGAAAAGATTCAGTCATTTCAAACAGTAACATCGAGAATTGTGCCACATTTTCCGAAGGTGCCGAATGCGTGCGCGTGTAGGTGAAGGTGGCTCATTTCTAACTGGATAATTATATAGCGTGGGTCATGTCGAGTAAAAAATAAATAAAAAGGTTTCGAATTATCCGTATTAGCCGAGTAGTTAGAGTCCATTCTAGTGCCCGGGTTATATGAGTCAAAATACCGCGAATTTGTCGGGTCTGAAGACGCACGTGGTTTTGATGTTTCGGAGTAATGTACGTATAAAAAGATATGAAGTACGGTCACGGTATTTCCAGACAGGAAATTTGTTACTTTAAACTATTATTAAAAACCGCAACGTTTGACCCATCTGTTGTCCTTGATGTGCTTAAAAATAAAATCGTTCACCCCCCTTATAATTAAGGTAAATGGGATGAGAGTAATTTGATACATATTTAAATGTAATTCTTATTTATGTTCAAGAAACAAAGGCTTGAGAAAGTGTGCAGGTATGTAAAATTTTACAAAGCCAAGGTGAGCAAATAAAAAAAAATCTAATAAAATATTATTTATGTTAGTATATAACCACTAAAAGTTACTTTTTTGTCTACCGATTTCGAGACGTAACCCACCTCTTCGCAGGACAACCACTACACTACCATGTAAATATCGTTACACACCACACCCATAGTATTAGGTACTTACACACCAACACCTTCACAAAATATTTTTCACGTGTTACTCTAGTAAGAGTAACAACATAATAACAATTTATTAAAAGAAACAAAACTAATGCAGTAAAAGTAAAAAGTGAACAATTGAAGGCGTCTCTATGAAAAGGGTTTATACAGGGTTATTTGTAAAACATTAATAACCTCGCACGACTATATTCCTGCCTTGATTATGAGTCGAAAATGTTCAAGCTATTATGACCTAATATCAATAGTTTAGGAGATATGCGACATCAAAGTTTGCATTTTTATTTCAATCTTTCTGACTTATTTTTCGTAAAACGTTGGACTATCGTTACAGTAACTTATATCGAATATAAAAAGTTCATTCCCTTTAATACAAGTCAAACAAAAAAATAAAAACCTTCGAATTCCAATTGGAAAACATTCCAATTGGAATTTTTTCAGGGTTTTTATCATTTTATTTAACTTGTATTGAAATGAATGAATTTTTCGTAATCGATATGAGTAACTGTAATGATAGTCCAACGTTTTACAAAAAATAAGTCAGAAATTTTGAAAAAAATGCAAACTTTGAAGTCGCGTATCTCCATAACTATCGATATTAGGTCATAATAGCTTGAACATTTTCGACTTATAATCGAGGCAAGAATATAGTCCTGCGAGGTTATTAATGTTTTTAAATAACCCTGTAAAGTATGTACATTTAGTCACAAAGTGATGTTATTGTTTTAAAATTGTCTATAGGTACTAGCTGTTACCTGTCAAAAATGACGGAACATTAGGTCGCATCTTTGCTAAGCCCTAGTTTATATTTATAGTATCTTTTTGGCGGTCCGCGGAGAAGCAGCGGTAGCAATATCGCTATTTTTGCCGCCTTCGGGTTTGCTGGCCCGGGGTTCAAGCCGCATCTCCGGCAGTTTAATTTAGTTTTTTTTGCCGTGAATTCGAAGGAAATTATGGACATTACATGAAGTTACGGGGACAGACAGACAGCAGACGAACGGACACACAGTCGGATAGCGAAATTATAGTGTTTGATGACAGTATGCACCATGTGCGGTATTTTATTTTTAAGATTTCAACTCAATCTTGCGAAATTCGAGCTCAAAAGTTGGCTAACGTGGAAAAGGGATCTATATTATTTATTTATATTCATCTGATAGTAACAAATATGACGGATACCATCAGTTCGACGATGTTACTGGGAACAACATGAATAAACAAAGAATATGTAAAATTAATCTCCATAATTTGCAATGTGAATAACAGAAAAAAACAAAGATTCTGATTATTTATTTCACTGTTTTTTCTCTCTCCTGTAAAATTTTATTTTTAAATATAGATCCTTTTTATAGGGACGCCTTCAATTGATTATAATAAATGACTGTAGAACGATTGAATGGAAATGTAAACTTGTATGATTTTGGACGAGGAAACAAAATCATCTCGCGTTCACCTCTATGTGTCCGCGAGATGTCTGTACACGATTTTTTCACTAAAAATAGTATTTTCGAATCTTTACTATTTCGGATGGGCTGGCGGGGGTTGTTAAAATATTCAATGAATGAGTAATTAAAGTTTTGAGTGTCTGTAAATTTGAGTTTAGGTATATTTAAGGTATATCTAGATCTTAATGATCGAAAACCGCTTATGTATATACGTACATAGTAAAGCAAAAATATGTTGGATTGGAGGATCGGTTCGGATAGGAAGATTGAAATATGTGATAGTCCATTATCTATGTTAACTTCTTCAATATTCAAAAATTATTCAATTTGCACTATCTTAATATAAATATCTTGTCCGGGATTATACAATGTTGTACCTAAACATCGTCAATTTTGACGTGATGAATCTATACCTATTAATACATAAAGAGGTAAAGTTTGCGAGTTTGTAAGTTTGTAAGTTTGGATGTAGGAGGTAATCTCCGTACTCATCCGATTTCAAAAATTCTTTCACCAATATTTAAAATGTACTTTCAGAGTGGTTACAGATTATATATTATCCAGTTAAAATAAAAGAGCTTTTCGTGGTGACCTTTTTTACAATTAAAGTCGACGATAAAATGGTCGAGCGAATGGGTTTCTTACGAACGCTGCCATAACAGTCAGAGATAAATCAATGCTTGCTATAGAGAAGTTGTAGTACTCAAAAACGCCTATAAAAAAGTCCTTAATGATATATAGAGTATATATAATATATAATATATATATATATATATATCATATATATCATTAAGTAAATATGAGTAAAATAAATATTTAAAATTAATTTTAATATATCGGGGAGGTAATATAAGTAGGTATCTAATATTAAATTTTTATCAAAATCAGTTTGCTTATCGTGAAGAAAATTTTATGTTTATAAAAATTGCCTTGTACACAACATTATTTGGACGAGTAGTTTAGATTATATTGATTTTTCCCTGATAGTCTTACAGTCTCAAGCTGAATTCCACGCGGGCGAAGCTGCAGACACAGCTAGTATTATATAAAATTAATAGTATTCTAAATATCGCACATATCTACTAACTAATTTCTACATGCAGTATCAAATGTTTAATTAAAGACAATATTTCCGGTACAACGATAGAAATATTAACATTTGACGGATGTTATAAATAAGTGTATCACGTCTTATTGTGCTGAAATAACAAGCACCGATTATAACAATGTTGTTATCCTGAGAATAGAGGGGAAAATCTGATGTATTTATTTCATAAAACTTGCGTTATGAAATACCTTGATTGAGAAAATATTTAACTTAAAATTTAAATTTGAAGTCTTTACGCTTATGAATAGATAAAATAAACGTCAACCCCAATAAAATTATCTTGTGGACTAAAAATAATATAATTATATAAAAATACAGCTGTAATCCATAAAAATAACTTTTTCAGCTTAACATTAATTAGCTATTATTGATATATTTATTAGTCGTAACAAAAAAATAACATGAAATAAATCAAAAATGTTAAAAATTATTTTTTACATTGACACACTACTAATGAACTCACCGGTTATTTAATCCAAATGACCTATAATTGTTAAAATTCTATTAAAATAGTTTAAGTTTTTCACAGAATACCAATTAAATCTTTATTTTCTCAACAAATAAAATTATCCTAAAATCGGGGTATGCTTGTGTTAGCGTGTGTGTGTGTATGTGTGGTTTGAGTTTCATTAGCGTTTTCGAACGCGTGTCAAGGCTGTGAAAACAATGTCATCTAAACATAGCTTAGCGTCTTGCTAGCGTTAGTGATGGACATTGTTACACAAAAAATTTGTTTATTTTGTTGAAACACTTGGATTTTGGCTCCGTACAAACGGACTTTCATTGAATGTACGTAATTGCTTAGTAACTCCAATGCTAGTATTAAATAATTCAATTTCTTGCATTAAAAATGCAAATATTTGTCGTATATGATTTCAAAATCAACATTCATAATATTATCGTACGGGCTGTCCACGACAATACATGTACTTATTTATGTACATAATTTGTGTATTTATGTTTTAATTTGAATAAAAAATATATTTTGGATGTGCGTTATTTTTCACTTAGCATTTGAAAGCTTTTATCAATACATTTTATTGTAAGCAAACCAATTTAGATAAATTATTTCTAATATTTTAAAATGCCAAACCGAATGCACCAATGTTGGTGGTGGCACTCCATTGGCGATAAGCATTGTATAAAGTGACAAAAATTACATTTCTTTTTATACAATCGGAATTTGTACAAAAGTCGTGCGCAATATATTTAAATATTATTGAAAATGCATGTGGGGTCGATGATTCGAGTATTTGAAAGGAATTTAAATGATATATTCAAGGTTACAGATTATAATTTATCTTAAATGCTCTCCGATGCAAGCAGTCACAAATAATAATAATTTAACGAAGCAGTATCTATTTACATTATTAAATTTATCTATTACAGTATATATTTCCAAAACTATTTGCACATAGGTATTATGTCACATGGCATTTTCTTAGAGATAACCTGACTACCTAATGATATCCGAGATCATCTGACTCAACTACCTCGTAACATCTAAGCTAACACACGTGCAAATAATTTGTTTTATTGAGCATTTATTCCCTTATTCTTAATATTACCTTCTTTTTATTCTTCTTTTAAGACCCATAAATAAGGCAAGGAGTGAACAACTATATATTATGTACATAGTACCAAGAGCAACAACGACCAACGACATTCTACTAACGCTTATATATAACCCGTCAAAAATTACATACTTTTAATATATACATACTTCGGGCGCCAGTTAAGGCTGTGAGAACAGCGCTATCTAGAGTAGAGTAGCGACTCGATAATGATAGTGATGGACAATGTTACACAGATAATTATATATTTTGTTTAATGTTCAATATTTAACTCGTAAAATTCGTATGCCGATTTTCAGGTTCTCTTTGGGCATTTTAAACTGTGCCAAACACAACAAAATGGGTCTGGACTGGTTGACTCCTGCGGAAGCAGCGCAAGACAGGGGAACATTGAAGCACCTTGTCGAGTTTTTGGGCCCCCGACCCTACTATGGTCGGGGGCCCAAAAATTAATCATCTCATCATCTTCATACAAGGGGATGAAGATGATGATGATGATTAATATTAATAACATACGCGATATAATAATGGATGCACTTATAAGCTTTAATTTACATTTAACTGAATTATTTAAAAAAAAATTAAATATTTAAAAAAATCTAATTCGAATTTTTTATTAAAATATCATAAAGCCAATGTCTTAATTTTATTTAATATCAATTTTGAAAACAGAATGAGATCAGCTATGGATAGGAAGTTACGGATATTCGAAATTACTGTTATTGGGCATTAAGCTCCGAAACAATACAATACACCTCACACTAAATGTAAATCGTTACTATTTAAAAAAAAATTAAAATGGACCTAATACATGGTTCAAATGCTAATATTCTTAATTAATTTAAACACAAAAACTGTAACATCAATAATCCATTTTAAAATATTCAACAAATTTATTGTACAATTATTTTTTTATCATAACAGTTCTACAAACTATGATAGGTGACACCTACTTCATCCCGCACAAAAAAGTAATCTGATTTTTAATAAACACGAGAATGTTAATTGAATTTAATATTGCTGTGATTCTTTATATCTCGTGTAAATAAATGTAAAATCTTCAAACTCAACTCACCAATAAATAATTGTAAACTAAAAGAAAACCTTCGAACACACATCTGAGAATTCAAGGAGCAAATACACGGCGGTGTCTACGATTTGTAGACTTGAGTTATTAATATCATTTGAAATGTATATAAAAATCAAGATCTTTAAAAAAATGTAATTAATTATCAGGTAACATCACATTTTTAGTATTGTGATCAAAACTCACTTGTAATTCGCACCGGATTGCCATGCTTATAAACAGAGATTGATTATAATTATACATGTTGTTATTATGCACAACTCGATAGGTTTGCATATATTAGGTCCTTACATATGAAATTGGCGTTTTGCCGTACTGGCAAATTTGATCTCAAATATCTTCTCTTTGGTCAGGAATTCCAAATCCAAATTTATACAGCTATTTACTCATGTATTTGTGTTTTGAAAATTATAATTCATTTGTTTTTTCCTCAATTGTTTTTTCTTTGCGTCACTCAGTTTACAAAATGAAAAACTTAAAATATCGCGTTATTTACGAGTACGAGTTCCACCGTGGCACCAGTGCTGCAGAAACGGCTCGAAGGATTAATGATGTGTATGGCGACGGTGCCGCAAAAGAAAACACAGTGCGTTTTTGGTTCCAACGTTTTCGTTCTGGAAATTTCGACCTGCAGAACAAGCCCCGTGGACGGCCGGAGACCAAAGTTGATAATGAAGAATTGAAGGCTATTGTGGAAGCGGATCCATCGCAAACCACATTCGAGTTAGCTGCAGGCTGCGGTGTTAGTGATAAAACTGTTTTAATCCACTTGAAGCAAATTGGTAAGGTGAAAAAGCTTGAAAGGTGGGTACCTCACGAATTGAGTGAAGCAAATCAACAAACGCGCGTTGACTGCTGCGTTGCATTACTCAACCGGCACAATAATGAAGGGATTTTAAATCGAATCATTACCTGTGATGAAAAGTGGATCCTGTACGATAATCGGAAGCGCTCATCGCAATGGCTGAACCCTGCCGAACCAGCCAAACCATGCCCCAAGCGAAAATTGACTCCAAAAACGTTACTTGTGAGCGTGGTGGACTAGTGTTGGTGTCGTTCACTACAGCTTTCTTAAATCTGGCCAGACGATTACAGCAGATGCCTATTGTCAGCAACTGCAAACCATGATGGAAAAGCTAGGTGCTAAACAACGGAGGTTGGTTAATCGCTCTAGGCCACTGCCACTTCATGATAACCCTAGACCACACACTGCACAACAGACGGCTACCAAATTAGAGGAGCTTCAATTGGAATGTCTAAGACATCCACCGTACTCTCCGGACCTTGCCCCAACAGATTACCATTTTTTTCGAAATTTGGATAACTTCTTGCAAAGGAAAAAATTCAACTCCGATGGGGCAGTCCAAACCGCCTTCAAAGATTTTATTGATTCCCGTCCGAATGGTTTTTTTGGTAAAGGGATCGATGAACTACCTATGAGATGGCAAAAGTGCATAGATAGCAATGGTACATACTTTGATTGAATAAATATATTATAATAAAAAAAATCGGCTTTATGTTCCTCCCATACTAAACGCCAATTTCATATGTAAGGACCTAATATTATATAACAACCGAGTGAAAACTCTTTTTGAGGGATTAATGGAATTTAAAATAACTAGTGACGTCAGATTAATAGTATTTAATAAATAAAATAAAAATATTTATTTGCATGGAGCTTATAAAAATTTCCAATTGCTGCGAACGAAGACGTATTGATAACGATCGTACTGAGCGTAGTTTGTTTTTTGCAAAAAAATTCCAATAAATTTTATCAGCTGCCAGAGCTTCCGTAATATTATCTTAAATTCTAAACTGTGCCCGAGGTGTCAAAGAAAGTAGAGGAAAGCATTTAAGCAAGCACATTGTGTAAGTGGCTGCATATTTGATTATGAGCTGCTACTGAATTCGTAATTCACAAAGCACGTCTAGAG